>JARFOC010054774.1:0-19393 GCA_031763485.1 Osmoderma eremita | reverse complement strand
TCGCGGATTTCAGCCAATAGTAAACCGAGATATTTTCTCCTATCTTTTCCAACGCTGTTTTCTTAGAATGAATGGACAGTAGAAGCTTATTTGCCAAGAACACATGAGTACGTGGCGATTGATTCGCCATGTGCCAGAGGCGAAATGTGGTTAATCTGGCCGCCCTTTCCAAAGCAATATGCAGGGGCGGGAGATCCAGAAGAATTTCTAATGCCAAGGACGGGGCGGAAGGAATTGCGCTCGTACTTGCCATGCTCGCCATCCTTTGTATGTATGTGAGTTTTGCTGTGACCATAGTTTGTTGCGGTTTCTGCCACCAAGTTATTGCCCCATAAGTGATGGTTGGGCGTATTACCGCCACATGCAACCAGTGAATTAGTTTTGGGGATAGCCCCCAAGACTTTCCATATACCCTGCGACAATACCATAAGCCTTGCCTTTTGGGATACCTTTTCCAGATGCGGATTCCAGGTTAATGTCTTGTCAAATATGACGGCTATATATTTTACATTTTCTCCAAATTCCAGTTTCACGCCTTGTATGGTGAGTGGTCCTCTTACTCGATTAACCAATGCACTTGAGTTTTCTTGTAAATGTGAACAAATGCGAACTGGTCCTGCCAGAATAAAAGTAATGTTAACAAAACATAAATATCTCCTTGACCGTGAGGCCTTTCATGCAAATGTTTGTTTCTATAACAATATCACAATAAATTGATCTACAACCGAAATTTTTAAAATGTATAATTAGGCATTTATTCAGAATAGAATTAATATACGTTTTTTTAGGTATCATCAACGGGAAAGAGACGTCATCTTGCCATTACACACATTAATATGGGAATTTATGCGAGTGGTGATTCTAAACAATACGAATTACAGCTGCAATTTAAACCGACTACCAAAAAAATTATTTCCGCAAAATTGGATTGTACACTGTCTTGTGTATTACTAAAAGAAGGAAAGGCCACGTATGTATTGAAGTTGTTATTTCTTCTTTGCATCGTGAATGCTCATTCAAAATTGAGAGATTCCTAACTATATTGTTGATAATTATTCAAAAAATATTTATCAAATGATGATGATCAATAACTCTCTTTTTTATGTCGGTAATTTAACTTTTTTTTCTAAAAATATCAATTCTTTTTATTAGTGATGAAGACATGCAATCTATAGCTTCCTTAATGTCTGTGAATAATAATAGCGACATCGCTCCTCTTGATGACTTCGAAGATGAGGATTTTTCATCAAACGAAAATTCTATAAAGAATACAGCGAACGAAGTAATTCAACAGGTGCAACAAATGACGAATAGTTTATCGGGATCTGATGTTGCTAGCACACCTTTAAGTAGTAAGTACATGAAATAATAATTTAAAATTTAAAATTTTGTAATGATGAAAATTTCAAATAAAATATTTACATTTTTACACACAACTTATAATAGAATATTTAATTCTTACAATTTCTATTTATTGCTCTGACGTTCTAATATTTGAAAGTTATATCCTTGTTTTTAATACATACATATGTACAATTTCACGTTAAATATAAGGTGACTATTAAAGAGTAATATGTTAAAAACGGTGCAGCTTTTTTAAGAAGTGACTATAGATATAAATATGTTATCTTATGCACATAATTTTATATTATTTTCAATAACAACTGTTCCATTAATGTTTTTGTTTTTAGTAAGTAGTATACAGTCTTTCCCGCGCGACGATAAAACACCCACTGTGGAAACCTTTTCACCTGTGGTTGAAAAACCGATCCCATCACCTGCCAGTGTACCTGCACCGAAAAGATTTGACTTCCAGGAACCAGAAATCGATATTTATTCTGAATTATGTACGGAACAATTGGATAATCTAGACAAACACGTAGAAGAAAATGACAATAGTTTTAGTAACCCCAAAAGGCCTAATAGTGTTAGTTTGAAATTGCAACCACTAGAGTTAACAGAAAATGAATTAAGGGCAAAGAAACTTATTACACCGGGTAAGATATTTTTGTTTTCTTTATTTTTAAATGTTAGATAAAAATTTCTATGTAGGACAAGATTTATTGGACTGGTGCAAAGAAATGACAAAAAGTTATTCCGGAGTTAAAATTACGAATTTAACAACTAGTTGGAGAAATGGTATGGCTTTTTGTGCTCTAATTCATCATTTCAGACCAGATTTGATGTAAGTATATGTTATTGCAATGAAATTAATTCTGTTTAAGTTCGCCAATTAGATTTATTAAAAGGGTAGGTGCAGTTATAACCTCTTACTTACTTGATTACTTGATGTAGCGATGTCATCCACCTGGTTCGGTTAATCGTTCCTTCTACTTCGGCCGCTAGGTCCTATTGTAGCCCGGATACCATCCTAGAGTTCATCAAACAAGTTTAGGCCCTTGAGGTAGCTCAGAATCTTGTTCAATGAGGAATTCTTCCCGTCAGCAAGCGAAGTAATTTCCTTCCCAAAGAAGGAGTACCGCATTCGGGTGACCGCAGGACAGTGGCACATGATGTGCTCTACTGTTTCTTCGTCCAGCATTCGGTTTCTTCCGATAACCCGATTCTGTGTAGGTGTTTTCTGAGTCTGCAGTGACCTGTAAACACAGAAGTAATTATTTTGACCCTTTTGCGGTCAAGTTTTAGTAATTCTCCAGTTCTGACATGATTGGGTGAAATGCGCTCTTTCGCATGTACCAAACCAGGAGAATTACTCCAAAGTTGGAGTGCTTTCTGTTTTAATCAGAAACAAATTTGTCGTTTGAATATCGAAGTTGATATGCCAATTGCCGGTTCTGGACCCTGGAAGCATCCCGCGGCACCCTTTTTTGCGAGGGTGTCGGCTGTCTATTGCTTAGTTAGTTAGTTTGTTAGAGGCCCCTATTGTATTTAGAATGGTTTTGCAGCTTATTTGCCAAGAACACATTAGTACGCGGCGATTGTTTCGCTATGTCCCGTAGGCGAAATGTGGTTAATCTGGCCTCCCTTTCTAAAGTAATATGCAGGGTCGGGAGATCCAGAAGAATTTATAATGCCAAAGACAAGATGGAAGAAATTGCTCCCGTAATTCCCTTGCTCGCCATCCCTTGTATGGATGTGAGTTTTGCTTTGACCATAGCTTTTTGCGCTTTCCGCCACCAAGTTATTTCCCCATAGGTGATGGTTGGGCGTATCACCGCCACATACAACTAGTGAATTAGTTTTGGTGGTAGCCCACAAGACTTTCCACATACCCTGCGACAAGACCATAAGGACAGCCTTGCTTTTTGGGATAGCTTTTCCAGATGCGGATTCCAGATTAATGTCTTGTGAAATATGAGGGCTAGATATTTTACATTTTCTACAAATTCCAGTTTCACGCCTTGAATAGTGGGTGGTTTTAAATTTTCCCACTTTCCTCTTCCTAGTAAACGGTACTATCGTAGTTTTGGGCGGATTAATGCATTGGTTCTCCCTGCTGCACCAGTTACAAATGGAATCAATGACCTGTTGGTAACCTCTGGCTGCGGTTTCTATACGTGAGAAAATATACGGCCAAGATTCAAAGGGTGATTACTTTGATTATTTTAAGATTATTTTGCCCTTTAATAAAGGATTTTCGACAAAACCAATACAACATTCCCATTAATATCAATAACTGTTTTGTGAACTCACATCAGGTAGTAGGTTGATGTCATACTTTGTTGAAGACTTCTCTTGACTTGTCATTAACGCCTTAACAGTACCTTAATTTCTTTCTTTGATAGTTAAAGCTTTGTATCATGAATGACTGCGAACGCCGAGATGACTGACAAAAAAAAACACCCGAATTGTGGCTTAAGAAATTGACTGTTCATCACGACAATAGGTCAAGTCAGCAAGCAATTACTCCTTTAAACCATTCTGCCTATTTACCTGACCTAGCATAATTTTTTTGTTATTTTTAAAATGAAAATTACGCTGACAGAACGACGATTTTCTACTACCACTGATCCAATAAGTGTTAGACAGCTGCTCAACCGAATTCCGGAAAATGAGTTTCAAGTCTCCTTCCAGAAATGGGAAGCCCGATTATGTCAGTGTATAGATGCACAAGTGCAATACTTCGAAGGGGAATACTTTTAAATCCCCATTCCGGGAATTAAATTGTCCGCCTCGTGTTGTTTGTGTAATCTTAGTTCCCTGCTTTATTTGATTTCAGTATTTTAGTAGCGTGTGTTGTTTGTATGCTACAACAGAATCATACTAACACAAAATTAATTGTAGTCATATTTGAACATTTTTTTAGAGTCTTTGAATCACTATCTCCGCACGATGTAAAGGGGAATTGTCGAAAAGCTTTTGATGCAGGTGATATTTTGGGAATTCCAAGAGTTATTGAGCCATCAGATATGGATATGCTAGCAGGTAAAATACACCTTATACACTTCAAATAATTAACTCTAATTAATAATAATTAAAGCTTACCCTTTGCGAACGAAAGCACTGGCGTATCTAAACTCGCTTACGTTCGGATCGAGATCCGAACGGTAATATACAATAGCACAGAACAACGAACAATGTTAGTTCTAAATCGGCACATCCGTTAGATCGTTCTGTATTCATTGTTATTCAACTATGTCCCGCAAACGCGGATTGTTTTTCCCAAGCAACGTTGATAAATTTATGTCATTTTCAAATTTAGAATACACTAGGAATTATATCGTGTGAACGTTTTGCAATATAGCCATTGCGCCCAATAATGCCCAAATTGCAAAAGACATTAAAAGTAAACACCATGTAGCGAATGCAGCCCATCGACAATAAAATTACTGGTTATGTTGCAGCTACATGTCGGCGCTTTACGTCAATCTACATTAACACGTGAATAATAAAGAGGTAAGTAATCTATCAATTTTGTTTGCGATTGTGCCTTCTACGCCTTTCCGATAAAAGTGTACGCTACTGCCTTCGTTCGCAAAGGGAAAGAGGTAATAATAATAAACATCCATGTATGCATGTCGCTATAGTAGTTTAAAAAGAAACAGAATGATTGTTTCTACTACGAAGCGTATAATACAAACTATAAAATACAATCTTTTGAATCTGAATCATTATTGCAAGGCTATAAAACCCAAATCTTGCAAGTACAAAAAAATACCGTCTGATCGAAAGCTTCCATACTCTAGAAAGCCATGATATTTCTTTTCTTCAAACTTAAATTTCCTGTATAAGTGAATTAAGCCATACTGTTAGTGAGATTGTGATTTTGACAACATATAAACGTTTCTGCTAATGACATATGGTGTCAACTGTCTGGCGTTGGCACCACTGTTGTCTCATCTGAATTTCTTGTTTTATTAGCTATGTTTAATGTTTGCACGTGGAGCAAACAAATAAAAGTTGTCTCAGATTAATTAATGTTACATTAATTTACGTTGTCTATTGTAATACAAATAAACATAATTCTGATATTGTTTATTTAAATCACAGTACAACGGACTAAATGCAGTTCAGTTTATTAAATATTATAAAGTACTTCCCCAATAAATGTTCGAAATGTCTACTACCATTTCCGAGACACAGGTTGACCCACCTTCTCATATTGTTGAATACATTTTGCTGCATTTTAACTGGTATATTATTTATTTTATTCAAAATTGCTACTTCCAATTCATCCAAATTATAAAGTCTGTTAGAGTATACGTTGTTTTTTTTTAATACTCAAAAAGAAATCTAGAGGTGTCAAATCAGGTCAACAGGCTAGCCATCGATTTACATTAATGTATCATCGTAAAATTGCTGTAAATAATTTATTGTAATCCTGTTGGAAATACCCACGAGCAATTTCATCGTCATGCAGAAATGGCGGTAGAGTTTGTTACCTATAATGAATGCTCTACATATGGTATCATGGAAAAAAAATTGGCCCTATAATCCGTACATCGTAACCCAAACACCAACCTCGATAGGATGAACGTCACTTTCAACAAAACATGTGGATTTTCTGTTGACCGCGTATGATAATTTTAAGCATTAACGTAACTAGATAAATAAAACCAAACTTCGTTGGTATAAAAAGATAGATCAAAGTCGTCTTCGTGTAAGTTTTCATTAAACCATTGACAATAATTCCGTCTTTTCTCAAAATCTTGAACACGTAGGTGTTGACAAACTGAAACTTTGTAGGGTTTTATATGCAATATCTTTTTTAGGACATTTCCATACGAATAAATAATAATAAAAACACAGTATTTTCACATAATTATAAAATGCACTAGTTTGAAGAGACAATTTTCGTATAGATTGTCTAATGTCCCCTATAATATTAACCATTGATACTGTTGGTGTTGCTTCACGTTTTTGCTTGGTGACTACCGGTTTCCAACCTATCTCGATGCCTTTGGAGAGTGTTTAAGGCAATTTCCACATCAGAATATTCAACAACAAATTGTTTAAACCACATCTGTGCAGAATATACCGATTCCCATCAATATTCAACATTGCGCTACGAAAGCGAGCCATCACGATAAACATGGCTTGTTACAACGTAAATACAAATGTGTCTTTAAAAAGAGGAATTTTATTTGATAATAAAAGCGAAAAAATTAGAGAAATTACAAGAAGGAAGGAAAACTAATAATAAGGGCGGTAAACACAAATGACAAGTGGCATGATGGTAGATGACCTACACGAAAGCAAATATAAACTAGTTTGTAAGCAATATGGGGACCTTTCTAATACCAACCCCAGACAATGGGAATTGATTATGACGTATGTACACAGTGATTAAACCTGATAATAAAGAATTAACAAGAAAACAAAAGGTGCTGGGAAAGATCCTCCATAACACCATATACAGTGCGCGGCAAAATTACGGAATAAATTCATTAAATTTGAAGCAATTTGTTTTTCGGAGGAATGCTCGGACACGTCAATTTTTTAGAGTAAACATTTAGGGATCAATTTTAAGTCTTCTGATTTTCAAGTAATAACGTCATCGACGTTTGTTTAAGACAACGCGGGTTTTTAAGCAACTGCTCTTCTGGGAGATGGATCAATATACGAGTACCAATAGAGTGGTTCGCCAGGTTCCCGGATCTTTAAGCCCTTTTACTTACGAGGACATTTAAAAACAGAAATCTATGTTGATGGACCACAAAACCTAGAAGGTTTGAAAAAGATGAATGTGTCCATACATTTGCTTATTGTCAAGAGGTCCCCGGGTGGCGTTTGTTTTAAAGGAGGCAATCATTTCATTTCTTGAATAACAGCATTTACTTTTGCCTTTTGTTATTAATAAAATGTTTGCTTTCCACTCTTTAAATGACTTATGAAACCATAGTCGCATATGACTTCATAAAAAAGCTATTTTTCAGTGATTTCAATGATATAACACTTGACATAATACTTTTTTCAAATAAATTACAGCCATTTTCCCCTTTTAATATCTGAACTGTTCACGTAGTAAGCTACGGAAACAATTGATAGATGCACATCGTGTTTGGTAACAAAATATAATTTCGATTTATAATCATAATTACGAGGTGTGTAAATTCAGTAATGAGACTGATAAGGTAGCGTTTGATATGGCAACACTATCTTTTACCATTCCCCATAAATAAAAATCTAAAACAGACAAATCGGGCGATCGAGGTGCCCATGCAACCGGCGCGTTTCTTCCTATCCACGAATTCGAAAACGCTTGATTTACATGATTTCGTGTCATTATCTGATTATGCGGTGGTGCCCTATCTTGTTGAAGCCATTCGAGCATACGACGTGTGTTTAAGGGTAATTCATATAACATATTATCAAACTCAGTCTGCAGAAAGTGAAGGTACCGATCACCAGTTAATGTACCATGTAATGTTATAACCGTTTCAACAATTTTAGCGTTTTATCGTTTGTCACCGTGTCTAAAATTGGTTGGTACTTTATAGTCGTTGCAATTTTACAAAAAAAAAAAGAAAAAGAAAAGAACGTGCGCCTATTCCCCGCGATTCTGAAACAATTCAGAGAAGAATTTTCCGATATTAATTATGAGATATTTGGCGATCATCATCATAGAAAGATGTGAGATCAAAATTTGCAAATGAGAATCAACGTTTTAACTTTATATTTTATCATGGGCGAAGCATAGTTCTATTTATGTCGACGTGTAAATAGTTAAAATTATCGACCTTGGTTTACAGACACTACTAAACACATTTTAGATGTGTTTAGACGGTGTCCCAAAAATTAAGCTTGACGTCACGTAGAAATACACCGTATAACTTAATATCCCGGCCCTATCTGCCGGGATAGCGCAGTGGTCAGAGCGCTAGACATCTGTAGCGGATGTTGATGGTTCGAATCTCCGTTGCGGCATTCGATTTTTCTAAAATTCGGTTGCAACAAGGGTGGTCAGTACCTTTCCCGGTACCCTCAGTGTTGAAGATAAGTCAACACTGCTGCCATCTTACGGCGAGGAGAGGCAGTGGCAAGCCATGCACGTTACGCACACATAATACAAATTTACACAATATGGAGTGATATAATAGGCCTCAAGGCCGCAGTAGTAAGTTTCTGGATTAGGATACAAACGAACAAACAAACAGGAGCCCTGGCGATTTGGTAGTACTAAAATATTAATAAACACACTGTATCACTCTCAATAAATTGATTAATTCGGAACACGTATTGCTGGAATGCGTGCCCGGAATTAATCAATTTATAGTGAGATGAGGAGTGATTAGTGTGTTTACTATACTGTCCCACAGTGCTTGCAATCATTACCAAAATATTAGTATCATTATTTTCAAATTTGTGAGTGTTTTAAAAAATATAATTTTCTAGATTGCACCGTTTTATGTTTTAGTACCTGACAAGTTAGCTGTTATGACGTATTTGTATCAATTGCGAGCACATTTTACTGGACATGAATTAGAAATACAACAAATCGGGAAAACGGCAGATGAAAGCAACTACGTGATTGGACGATTTAGTACTGATAAAGACACAGATGTAACTATGCAACTGTTTGGTCAGGAAATCATGAACTTGCGGAAATCAAAGCAACAAGTAAGTAATTATAACAATAGGCCCATTCTTGTATCAATATTACAAATGAAAAAGACGAAGAAACATTGCTGGTTACAAGAAAATACTTGGCAATCATTGGTAAACAAACAATAGAGGTATTTATTGGGGCGAATATTTTTAAGATAAAAATTGGTTTCTACGTCAGTTCTACAAGAAAATGCACAGACTCTGTTTGTGATGAACTACACCTATTTTCTTTTACTTTCCGAATTTCGTCATCAGGCATTACATAAGCTCCGAGCTTGTACTATTAGTGGAATATAATAATTTATAATCATTGGTATCATACTATACATTTAACAAACCGGTTGACATACAGGGTAACGCATTAGTGTGGCAAACCTCGATATATCCGTTATTATAAAAGATATCATAAAAAGGTGTTTACGAAAATTTTAGGTAGGCTTAAACTTAACATTTTAAAATTATTTTCATATATACAGGCTGTTTCATATTACCAGGCTGAACTAGACATACGTTTTCTTACATGGATCACATTATATATTATTTCAGATTTAAACCAGCTCATGCCTCACACTTCCAATATACAATTTCATTGACTTATACTACGTGCTTCAGAAGTTATGGTCAATTTTATATGCAAATCACTGTAAGTTCAAGGTCTTGTATACTGCAAACGACACAGTCTGAAATTTTGTTTTTACAAGCATAGATTTTATAATTAGGGCAGTTTTATAGCAAAATGATATTTTTTTCAAAATTCACGAAACGGAATACAGGGCGAGTCATAAGTCAATTACATTAATTTTTCAATGATTTTAAATGGATCAGCCTGTATTTTATATCATAAAAAGAGAGATTAGTTTTGGTACTTTCATTTTTATTAAGCACTTTTTATACCTAAAGTCTATAAATTCTAAGATATTTTAAAGTCTTTTTATAAAAGTCAGATTTTTTGAAATTATTTTAATATAACAAGTTAGTCATGAAAAAATGACAGTTTAATGTTTAATACAACTACAACATTTTAGTGAACTCCGGTGATCGAGGTAGTTACTCAATTGGTTCCCCTCTCCTTATCCATCTTTCAGGGAAATGGGTGTTTAGATTATTGTGTATTAACGTAGTGTGAAGAAACGAAGCTCCATCGTGCAGCTACCACATCCTTTGACGAACGTTTAGGGGAACATTTTCCAATAACGGTAAATGATTTTCTAAAAAGTCAAAATAAACCACAATTTTTCCGCGATTAACTCGTTATTTTAACACAATTTCAAAAAAAAACCTTTAAAATATTTTAGAAGTTATAGACTTTGGGTATGAGAATGCTTCATAAAAATGAAAGTATCTAAACTAATCTTTCTTTTTATGATATACAGGCTGATCCATTTAAAATAATTGAAGAATTAATGTATTTGACCTTTTACTCGCCCAGTATTTAGTTTCGACGATTTTGTAAAAAATGTCACTTTCCTATAAAACTATAAACATAAAAACAACATAAAAAAAATCTATGCTTGTAAAAACAAGATTTCGGACTGTATCGTTTGCAGTACACAAGATGTCGAACTCACGTGATTGGCATATAATTGACCACAAGTTCTGAAGCACGCTGTATAAGTCAATGAAATTTTGCATTGGAAGTGCGAGCTTAATCTAAATCTGAAATATTATACACGGTGTTCCATTTAAGAAAACGTATGTTTGGTTCATCCTGATAATATGAAACACGCTGCATATATGAAAATAGTTTTAAGATGTTAAGTGTAAGACTGTCTACAATTTTCGTAAATAACTTTTTTTGATATCTTATATGATAACGGATATATCGAGCTTTGCCACACTTTTTCATCACCCAGTATGTTTCATTTCGTATCATCACAAAAGTACCATATGTGGACTCTCTTTCATTATCCTGTGACTTTTGGGAATTTAAAAGTACTGACTAATTGCCTTTACTAAATGTGCGTTCGGTACATACATACATACGTTTTCTGTTTATACATTGAAGATTAGAAGATATGGTCAGAACAACTTGCCTCATTTGTAATCAGCTGTAGTAAATATTTGGAAAACTACTTTTATCAACGCAGCGTATATAACAGCTTATTTGTGTTTAGCCTAAAGGCGGATTCACTCTCGTACGCAAAGTTTCGTGGTCGCAGAAGTACGTGAAACTAAATGTGATTCGCTGCAGATATGTGTTCTAGGGGCAATGAAAATATGAGCGTTCTTGTACAGCTGTAGAAATGCATAAACTAAATGAATCATCAGTACGCAGTTTAGGTTATCGCATATGTACAACAACCTGCAGGACGAAGTAATACATGTGCGCTAGAACAACTATATTTATTATTATGGAGTTCAATTTTCTACGTCAACAATTTCATGCGACATATGCCTTCTACGTACGAGATTAAATCCGCATTAAAAGTGTGTTCCAAAAAAAAATTTCTTGATTCAAAATCCGTTATTGAGATCTTAAACTTTCATTTAATTATATCTCTTAAGGCAGATACAAATACCGAGTATTGTCAAGAGCTATATTTGCATTTTCTTTTTTTCCGCCGGATTGTTACCCATGTTAATGGCTCATTATATTCGTTTCAGGTCAATAAACATAGTGAACCGACGAAAGAAATTAATCAGAATAAAGAGACCACAATTATAACCCAATCACCTCCGCCGACCAAAACACGTCTTTCATTGATTATTACCAACAGTAACGAATGTGTTGATCCGCAGAAAGATACAAAAGAAAAATCACCTACATCTGTAAAAGATGTAAAGGATATACTTTTAGCTGGTTCAAAAACAATTATAGGAAAAGTACTATCTCCGTCAAAAGGAGCAAACACAAAGAAACCTGAACAAAAGGTTGACAAACCTATACTTATGACAAGGCGAGAATTATGTGATCCATTTGGTTCTGATGATGAAGATGAAAATAACCAAGTACCCGATAATAAAATGCCAGAAGAGAATGATGTAAAAGGTGTTGAATGTAGAACGGAAAATAAAAACTTTACAAATGACGTGGTGCAGGAATTTCCTAAACCTAATTTGGTAAGTATTATATTGTAATTTTGAGACGCAGGTTTTTTTGTGCTTTGCTTTAAAGTGTGTTTGACGTGTGTTGTACAGCAAATACTAACACGACATTCGGAGCAAAGGGAAAGAGCACGGCAACTTTTAGAACAGATTAAACGAGAAGGTTCCACAACGACGTCACCTACGCGGGTAAGTTGATTTTTGATATTTGGTAGATTTTTCTTTTCTTGTGAAAAAATATAATTGAAATAATGTACAAGAGACTACGTTATTATTACCTACACAAAATTGCATATTTCACTATATTTTCATTCCTAAATTTATACATAAACTGCATCTTTTCGTTTGGTGTAAATCTAATTGTTCGAGATATTTTTTTTGTTGTTGCTGTCAATACGGTACTGATTGAACTATTATAAATTCAGAAATTATGTAGAAATACAATTAATGCCACCATTGCCTACAACCGGTGGATAAACAAACGCGGTTTGTGTCCCAGGTCGAGTAGGTTATCATAGGTATCTTTTTTTTTATTATAAAACATATAGAGATTGGTTAAGTCAAAACCGTGTAGTTTTTAGTGCTGATTCAGATTCCGATAAAATTTATAATTCGCACCAGTTTAGAAATTTATCTGAAAAAAGGCTGAAAATTGCTATTATCTTTAAAGAAAAATATCTTCGGAATTACAGATGTCAAAAAATGTTTCATATGAAAGTTAATTGATTTAATTAAAGACACCTACACCTTATGTCAAAATAAAATTCAAGATGGCGGTTTCGAAGATATTGGTAGCAACTTTCTTATTTTAAATGCACGCTATATTGGTTTTTCCATAGTTATGTATCATTTTTCTTTCCTTTTCAAACATATGCTTAAACAGAAAATTGTTGAAAAGATGAAGAATTTTAATTTTAAATCAAGCACCTATGCACCTCTTAAGCACTTAAGTACCTAAGCACATTTAGGAACAAATGAAACAGAAATAAAAGATTAAAATACTAAATATTAAAATTATGATAAATGTTCAACACTGAGGGTTACTTTTGTATTTCAATTAATAGTGTTAAATGCCTGTACACTGGTTTATGCACAAGCGATGTCCGGTTACTAAGGTAAATTTGTGAATACAGACAGACTACTTTATTTATACAAATCAAACATACACTAAGTAAAAGCGTGAACTGTGAACTACTTTTCAACATAATCGCCGCCAATGTTAAGGCACTTATCCCAGCGAGGCACGTCGGTCAACAGTTTTGGTGCCCATCTCGCGGACACTTTTCGATATTCTAATTCAGATACGATTTCACTAACACAGCTTTTAGGAATGCCGGTCAGTAGAGTAATTTCCTGTATTTTCAACCGACGATCTTCCCGAATCAACGTATCGACCTTTAATTAATTCTCCGTCTTCGTTGTCGATGGTTTTTTTCTCACACCTTGGGATCATCGTTTAGAGCTGTGCGCCCACTTTTGAACTATTTACACCAAACACGAACTTTTTTTCGATTCAAAACGCCTTCTCCGTAAGTCTTCAGTATTTTTTTTATGAATTTCGGTAGGTGTTGCATTATTTGCATGCAAAAAACGAATCACCGCCGATGTTAAGGCACTTATCCCAGCGAGGCACGTCGGTCAACAGTTTTGGTGCCCATCTCGCGGACACTTTTCGATATTCTAATTCAGATACGATTTCACTAACACAGCTTTTAGGAATGCCGGTCAGTAGAGTAATTTCCTGTATTTTCAACCGACGATCTTCCCGAATCAACGTATCGACCTTTAATTAATTCTCCGTCTTCGTTGTCGATGGTTTTTTTCTCACACCTTGGGATCATCGTTTAGAGCTGTGCGCCCACTTTTGAACTATTTACACCAAACACGAACTTTTTTTCGATTCAAAACGCCTTCTCCGTAAGTCTTCAGTATTTTTTTTATGAATTTCGGTAGGTGTTGCATTATTTGCATGCAAAAAACGAATCACCGCTCGCACTTCAAACTTGGAGTATGTTTCGATCGGAACTGACATTGTGGGGCTGTCACTCGTCATTGCCTCAAATGACGATAGCCACCTATGCAGTACATATACACATATAAAATGCGTTTCAACCTGATCGGAGCGACGTAGGCGGTGTGTTGCGCAGCGCACCTTAGTAACCGGACATCCCTCGTAGTTCTGCATTATTATAATTATAAATTACTTTCATACATTTAATTTTTCAAGTCCCCCACAAATAAAAATGCCTGATATGGCTAGCCACTGAATAAGTGTAATAGTCTTTATTATCTTGTTATTAGAGCGTAACATTTGACTGTGGCTTTTCCAAATTGTAGCAACATAGTGAGGAAGAACGCCAAGCAATACTATTGGAACGAGCACGCCGAATAATCGCAGAGGCTAGGAAAAGTTCCGGGCCAACAACAGAAATTATTAAAGCGAGTCCAGAAACTCTGACCTCTAATAGTGTTATTGATGTTGACGGTAAAGCGGAAGAGGAATTATTTTCAATATCACCACCAAAATCTCCGAGTCGTCCGAAATCCACTGACGTATCCAATAATTCTAGTCTAAGCAATAGAGATAGAATTACCTCCAAGTTAGCGCAGGAATATAATTTTGCAGAGGTAGGTACTACTATCTTATATACAATTGTCCTATATGTATAGTCGTCCTATAGGTAAGACCTCAAGGCTTAGTTCGTACAAGTAAAAGTGAGCCCCGGAAAATATGCGAACTAATGCATGATTACCTTCACAACACGCCGACCTTACCCACAAAGTTCACAAGTATAGTCCTAAACAACAAACCATAATTATTTGGCTCATTTCCAGCATGTACTAAATTTGAATTTTTCGCGTTAAACTGGTGTCTCGAATGTACACACCAAAACGACGGTGCTGCTTAAGAGACCACATTAATTTGGTAGGATTTTAAATACAAAAACCTTGAAAAATTGAACGATACATACGCTGAAGGAGAAAAACTAAAATATGGAATTCAACATTTTATCGCGTACTACCGAAATAATATTTTAATATTACCAAGGTACAATTTTACGGAAAAATCAAATATAGTATTGAATTTTCGTTACCTCCGGTTCAACCGGAAATGATCTATATTTTCGATGTACTACCTGTATATTTTTTGGTACCTATTTTGATTCAGGCTAACATTCTGAGTACAACTACCAAGGTTGTAATTTTTTTGACGTATTCTCTTTTTCGTTTGCCTATTGCAAATACTTTAGAAATTACCTTATACGGGGTCAGTCACCTTCCAACACCTGGTATATTCTACTCCGATAGAAACAGATGTCGAAATGAATCTAAAATAGTGAGTTTCCTGAGCGCCATGACGAACAATAAAGTTTATTTGTTATTATTTCTGCAACTGCATCACCCAAGCATGTCTTGGCAACAATTAGTGCAGATACTTCTTCTATTACCAATAAGTTACCAATACTACTATACTGCATATCCTTAAATAAATTAAACTTTAAGGCCTTCATATTTAGAGAAACTCTTTGCTTATTTTGAAAAACGTTTGTAGGCTGCCGTCCACACAATCTAAGCAAAAGGGAATATTATAAACAACTTTTATTAATAATTTTTAGGAAAACAGCGATACCTAAAGTAATGCATAAATCTTAGAAAATTGATTTATGACTTAGTAAACATACTGAACATATTACGTTCAAAATAGATTTAAACCATTAAACGACTAACTTTAACTATATTGTTTTATTATTTTTTTCGTTCTTAACATAGTTTCACATTTTCTCTGTTTTTAATTTATCTGTTTTGTACCGGTATTCCGCCTCTACTGAAGGTCTTTTCAACGTTAAGCAAAACCATTTATAATGATCTTTTTAAATAAAAAAAAATTTGTGTCTGATATAAATATATATTTGCAGATCGATGTACATAATTATATAGAACAAGAGTTAGAAGATTTAGAAAGAGAACAGTGTGCCATTGATGACCAAGCTGCCAGGTTAGAAAAGGAGTTAAGAGCTGTCATGGAATCACCTGATAGCAACGTAGAAGAAGCCCTGATGGCTCAGTGGTTTACACTTGTTAATAAGAAAAATGCTCTTCTTCGACGACAAATGCAATTAAATATTTTGTATGTACATACAACATATATATTTTGGATGATTGGTAAAATACTCATTAGTTCATTATCTCTGTTTCCTGTTCAAAGCAGGTCATCTGATGGCATAATAGCACAATAAATTTCAAATTTCACGTAATTTGACCTCAATCATTTTTGAACAGTGCATACGATAGCTGCTTTCGTTCGTGCCATCATATGTAATCAGGATTTAGTTAAACATATTCCTTGATTGAATAAATCACGATTGATACAGTCGAACGAGCGACGGAGTGACGTGGCTTTTACTTGCCGCCGTAAAAACCACGACACTCCGTGAATATAACCTCAACACGACAACTAGCAAAAAGGTTTTGTTGTAAGTGTAAAAAGAAAAATGCAGGAAATAATACTTTAGGGAACATTTTTATATTGGAGTATTCTATTTATATAAGAATTGACGATTCCTTAATTTCATATTCAGTTAAAATACGTGAAATTCTAAACCCGTAGGATGTGCCATTATCACATTAAACTTTCTTGACTTCCATTTTTGCACCTGCTTTTTCGTAGTTTCTTGTATGTAATTTTATAGGTTATATTTTTTGGATTCATGCATTGCAATTACGCGAAAAGTTTGGTTCCCAGGGGAAAGGGGACTACAGTAAAATTCGAATCATGTTTCTTTAAATCAAGAGGGGAGTATGGCAAACGAACGTGTACATAAGAAATCCGGATTGTATGATTAGGAATCATTGGCACGGACGAAAGCAGCTCACATGTGATTGTCTTGAAGGATTAGTTTATTGTGACTGAATCTACTTAATCAAAAAATGTTTTAAGAAAAAATTTTTCAGTAGAAAGTGCTTTATACCCAACATATTTTCGCACATTTAGGGTGTAATTGTGCCAGGACGTTATTTAATGTTGTTATTTTTAAAGGAATTACGAGGGATCCCTTTTATATTTCGGGAATAAAGAGCAGAAACTAAGATTAATCAAAGTGCATGACTTTATTGTTTTTCAAAATATTCTCCATGAAGGTCAATGCCCTTTTTCCACTCCGATTGAGGCACCTCCAAAATATGCATTTGGAAAGCATCAACCGCTTCTTCAGCCGTCGAAAAACGTTGACCACGTAATTTGTGTTTGATGTGCGGAAACAGAAAGAAGTCATTTGATGCCAAATCACAGCCATGATTTGGCATCAAATGACGGCGGATGACTCATCAATTCAACTTTTTCAGTTGCCAAAAAGTCTCTTGTTTGAACTGATGTATGAGAGCTCGGATTGTCCTGGTGGTCTTCGGCGGTTGGTTTCCCTCATTTTTCCAAATACCTCTGACAAGCAAATGGTTGTGTACCGTTCAGAATTGATCGTCCGACGTTGCACCAATGGTACAGTCGCCACATGCCCGGTTTTTCCGAAGAAACAGGCGACCATTTGTTTCGAAGTGCTTTGTGTGCGAACAACTTTAGTTGGATTTGGCTCATCCTGAAGGATCCATACAGTCGACTGCTGTTTACTTTCGGGCTCATAGGCGTAGATCCATGTTTCGTCACCTGTTACGATGTCCTAAACATGTTTTGAAGTACCGTGATCGTATTTTTGGAGCATTTCGTTCGACCAATCCACACGAGCCTTTTTTTTGCCGATTGTCAAATTATGTGGAATCCAACGCGAACAAATTTTTTTGACGGCCAAATGTTGATGCAATATTGGACGTATGCTGGTCCCGGTAATACCCCCCGATAAAACGATACGTCACATGCCGATCTTGCAATATCAGTCACGCGCAGCATCAATGTTTTTCGGAACAACAACTGATTGTCACGAAATTCGCAGTGAGTGAAGCACGGCCACGATTGAATACCACCGGTATACACTAATATTTGATGGTGCTTCATCGCCAAATGCCGAATTAAGTTCATCGATGCACTGTTGTTGAGATAATCCACATGAAAATTGTTAAAATGATGACACGAAAATAGCCAAGATGATTTTTTTAAGCCACTGTAACTCAAATATCGCTTGCACGTCAAAATGTTCTGAGTAAGTGTACTGTCGAAAAGGTCGAAATTTACGATACAGGCGTCAGGTGGCAGCACCTGGAACACCTATTCCCGAAATATAAAAGGCATCCCTCGTATTACATTTTAAATTCCTTGGTATAATGTTGCTTGTGATATTCTATACGAGATATTTTTTTTTTAATAACGGAGGTCATTAACATGTTTTTGTAAAATCAATAACTCGTTTATTAATTAGTATTCCGCAATTATTCTTTAGGAACATTGTGATGCCGCCTCACTCAAACATTTTGGTGCTTTTATCCAATTCATTACTTAGCGATGTTTTTTATCAAACAGCATCTATTAATTGTATAACCAAAACTGTATCTACATATTCCTTGGACTGAATGTGGTTGTCTACACCTCAAATCGGTTTGGTGCCAGGCTAGTAGCGCATATAGTAAATCAATCAGAAGCAGTCCCCAGTCGTTAATTTGATTTGGGAGTTTTATTTACATAAATATTTTTGATAAAATTTGACAGACATAAATTATGGTAACTGAGTAATTTTTTTTACCGTAAAACTTTTATGCAGTGCTAATATTTCTGTTAATTATTTATAATTAAAGTAATAAAAACTGCTATCCTATCCTGTGCCTTTCTACCTTTCGGTGTAAGACTGTTGAGTTTATATCTTTGCTCTCCATTCTTTCCTATTTTGGGATATATTTCTTATGTTCGTGGATTGTATATTTCTTTCTGTTGCAGCTTGGTTTACTCCATTCCCTACGCTTTTCTAGGTCTTCCTCATCTGTTCTTTCCATACGGTTTTGCTTCGTATACTTTCCTTATTATTCTTTCATCTGATATCCTATATATGCTCCTATCCTAACCATCCCAGTTGTCTTTCTTGTATACTTTTGTCAATGTATTTTATCTTTAAAAGTGCTCTGTATGTTGCGTTTCTTATTCCCTCGATTTTGCTCAGAGAGCTCATTTCCACGACTTCTATGTTTCCTTGTTTCGTTATTCAGGTTTCACAACCATGTATTAAGGGGTAAGAATTTTTAAAAAATCAATTTTTTTTTTCTTCGCTAAAACGGTGCTTTACCATCATAGGAATAAGTTACGTTTCGATTTATAGCAAGAAAATTTTTTTTTCACCAACTTTGAGCGTATAACGTAAGCCCACCTCTGGCACGGCCATAGAGTACATGAGCGCGCTGTTCC
>JARFOC010054763.1:0-19393 GCA_031763485.1 Osmoderma eremita | reverse complement strand
AGGAAGGAATTCGTAAGACCTAAAACCATTATAATGCACATAGTTAGATCTATTACTCAAATAGGATTCCATAAGTTTCAGGAAAGATGCAGTAAGACCAAAGCAGCCTAATTATTCAAGGAAAATCCCGTGGTTAATGCTGTCGAAAGCGCTACTAAAATTCGTATACACCACACCAACTTGACCTCGCCCGTCCAACTTCCCACAAATGAATGCGAAATACAGACACGGTTATTAACCGTTGACCGCCCACGAACAAAACCATGCTGATAAGGTGAAATGAAGACTTAAAACGTTCGTGTAGATGGTGAAATAAAAAAAATTGGAAAGCCTTGGTGAAGTTGGACAAAATGGATATGGGTCGGTAATTAGCAACTTTTGATTTTGAACCCTTTTTAAATATGGGAGAGATTCTAGTTTTCTGCCATAATTTTGGGAAAGTCGATGATTGTAGAGATAAATTAATAATAATTGCTAAAGGTTTAGCACGAACCATTCTAGCATCTCTTAGTAAAAACGATGGAATTAAGTCATCTTCAGAAATATTATTGTCAGGGAATGATGACATGATGTTTATTGGTTCATATAATTTTTATTTTTGAACCATGCACCTTAGATGCTCATGTTGATGTCAGTTTTTCCAACTCTAGTTTAATCTCCTGCAGATGTTCTAGAATATAATATACCTACAGAGTGAACGCTTGCCAACTAATATAATAAACGGCAAAATGTTTCAGTTTGTTCTGCTTTGTTTCCATTTCCCAATAGGTTGGTAAGCAAGGAAACCGTTCAGCGTACAATCGACTTGCAGCTGCAGAATTCTGGCGTACGTCACCACAAATTGGCAACATTACTTTCCTTATTAGGATTTATTCGGATTTAAGATGTTTAAACACCCCTTGAAAATAAAATCACAAGACCGTAAACACCCCGTGTATGAAAGTAATTTAAAAATTTTAATTTTAAGACTGCCCACAATTCTCGTAAATAACCTATTTTGATATCACATATGATAACTGATATATCGAGCTTTGCCGCACTAATGCGTCATCCTGTATTACCAACTGAATCATTGAATGATACAGTTGGCCACCGAATTTTTATTGCTATTTCATATTCAAGATTATTATTTAGAATAACAATGTTGAACATACAACATGTCCATCATAAATTAATTAAATCGTTTAAAGCATCTCACAATGTAAATTTAGATATATCTAGTGCTCATGGATAAATTAAATGTAAGAGGACGACAACCCGAAACTGCCTGAAAACAGAAATAACAGGAATATGCGCGATTACATGGAATCGCGTATTTTTTTAACAGACTTCGTAAAATCTGACTGTAAAGGGATTTTTATCAACGCAATTGTGATCATGCCCCACCACCGTTACTGTTATAGTTTAATACTGTCAATTAAATCTTCTCTTCGGATACCTTATTAACCAAGCTATCCAGAAAAAGTTTTCAGTGTTTGTGAATGTGGTGTATTGTTTGGGAGTTTTCAGTGGTTCATACGTATCAGTGGGTATACCGGGAACATTTAGGTTCTCCCACGGGTTTTCATCAAACAGATCGCGAATGAAATACAGTAGTCGTACCAACAGACAAATTATTCAGATACAATTCAGAACGTTCTTACCAGATCGGATTATATACCTTGGATAGTCCTTTTGTATACCAAATTAGTAAGTAGGAAAGAAAATTTACTTTTCTTTTATGGAGAATTAATCATGAATTTTTATTAATATACTAACTATATTGTTTAAAAAATTATGAATAACATTGACTCGATATGCCAGTTTAATACTAACTCAAAAAAAAACGACTAAAAATGGATTTTATGTAGATAATTATATCAAAATTACCAAACATACCTATAGGTATTTATAAATAAAAAGAACGCGATTTTAATTTTCCAGTTGAATTAGTATTGAATTATAAGTACCGAATGAATTTTTTTTTGCTTGAAATTTTTAAATAAATCCGTTCATGTATATTAAATCCAAAAAAGGAAAGAAATTTGAACACGGAAAAACTTATTTAAGATTTGCTTCTTTAATTTTCATTACAGGTATTAGTTTTCCAATATAAAAATCGAAATATATTGACATGACATTCATAAACAGCGAAAGATGTAGCTTTGAAATGTTTAGGTCTTTGTTATGGGTAATTTTGATTTGCACATATATCGCAAGCACTTCGGCAAACGTTTCCGAGAAAGAATACGTTGCACCGTCTTCAAGTGACGAGGTGTTCTTTAAGTCAGGTATATAAATATATTTTGAGGATATAATTGCGAATATGATAGCACACCACTGCCTACAAATTTTCATTTAGAAGGATTTAGTTTTAGTACATGAATTTAACTCATGATATTGATTTTTGTTAATCAAACGGGGGATGTAAAGATATAGCCATATAATTTCGAGTACATTTTTGGATTTTTTTTTTGTTTTTTTTCAAAGCATTTTAATCTCAAACATCCAGTACACAGTTTACCTTTCCAATAAAATCTCATTTAAATGTGCTAAAATCGAACTTACCAGAAGCAGTGAATATATATACTATTTTAGGTTATGGACAATCTCCATCTTAATTTGTCAGGTTAAATTTGTAGCGCCTTTAATAAATTCTTTACGATATTGAACTCTAATAGATTTTGTGTTTGTCCACCAACGAAATGAAAAAATAAAGTAAGCTGCTAAATCATTTTTTTAGCTTAAACGGTAGATCGCCCAAAAAAATTATTATATTACATTAAGCAAAGATTGCGAGATTGCGTAGGGCAGTATAACAAGCACACTGTATTGGATTACTCCTCATTCCATAATAGATTGGTTAATTCGGGATACGTGTTTCGGAAATAGCGGATTCCCATCATCAATCGCATGAACTACTTGTACAACTTTCTTCCTGCCTGTTTCTCCCTCTAGCCATCCATTAAATATCTACAACGCTCACATACGCCCCGAACGCAAACTTTCTGCAAGAGTCCCATCGTTCTCAACTATGTGCTGTTACTGTAATAAATCCATCAAAATGGAGAAACTCATTTATATTACGTCCGATTTGTTTGATATTTTCAGCAACACTAGACAAATCTGCTCTTGTATATTGATAATGAGCGATGTGTTCTTTATTTTTAGTTTGAATTGCCACCTTTGTCCCACACCCTCCCCCTCAAGGGATCACTTTTTTACATTCTCCACATGACATTTTGTGGATTCCAGACTTTTGTTTCATATCAGATTTGTCTTTTGTTTTTCCTAAATCGATAATTTAAAATTAAAAGATGCCCACCAATCGATATAGGTACATTAAAAGGAATAAAAAATGGATCAGTTTCTCAAGTTTGAAGGATTTATTCAGTGACAGCACATAGTTAAGAACGGTCGGATGGGACCCTTCCAGGAATTTTGTGTTCGGGTTATTTTATGTATGGTTAGAGGGAAATAGTGCATGATTTTAACAGTAGTTTAGTTTATGTTCATTTGGGCATATAGTTGACGATGGGAATCCATGGATTCGCGAAACACGTGTCCCAAATTAATAAATCTATTGTCAGTTGAGGAGTAATCCGACACAGTGCGTTTAGATAATATTAAATTGCAAGCTAAAATAACAGATTAAAATGTTGGTTGAGTAATTTTTAATTTCTAGAACAGTCAATATTTGCTTTATATGTTACAAATGGTATGCTATTTGTTACGTTGCTCCTTAGAAAACAAAATCAGAAAAGTGGTGTGCTCATTTTGCATTGTAATTTTGTTTTGTTTCGATGGAAATCTTAAGAAACAAATTTATTGTGACTTCAGAACCTATTCATCAAGCGGAATGCGAAAATGGCCACGAAAAAATCAAAAATGCCTTTTCTTGGGCTGACTATTTGGTACTTGCTACTATGTTAATTGTTTCATGTGGTATTGGTATATTTTACGGATTTTTTTCCGGAGAACAAACAACCAGTAGCGATTTTCTTCTCGGCGGAAGTTCCATGGGTACCTTTCCCATGGCAATGTCCTTAGCAGCAAGGTAAGTGAAAACTGAAAAATTAAAATATCGATGTTTATTGTTCTTAACCGAAATATTGATTTTAGCTTTGTCACTGCTATAGAACTTCTGGGGAATCCGGCAGAAATGTATTTGTACGGCTCACAATACTGGACGGTTTGTTTATCGTTCATTTTAGCAGTTCCACTTGCATCCAAATTATATTTGCCAGTATACATGAGCCTAAGGGTAACTAGTAGTTATGAGTACCTTTCGTTGAGGTTCAATAAGCAAACTAGACTGTTTGCTAGCGTGTTGTATGTGATACAGATGGTATTATACACTAGCGTTGCTGTATATGCTCCAGCATTGGCTCTTAGTCACGGTAAGAAGACAGCAAAAACGTAATAATTTAATGAAAGTTCCGATAAATGTTGTACTTCCCAATTTTATTTTATATATGTATATACCCTCTGCGGGTACGCCCGCAACACCCGGTCTAAATACTGCGTATTACTGATGTCGATTCACTTTATTTTCATTTTTCACTTTTCATCATTCCTTTTGTTTTACCTTTTAATATAACTTAATTTCAAATTTAACAACTTCAGTCATCACTTCAACATTCAAATTTTAACATAGATTTAACATGCTGACTATTGTTAGGTAGGTAATAATTCAGAAATATTCAAGTTAAGGGGTTTTCTTTGCTTTAATGTTGAGTAATTGCTATGGGGAGGTAAGAAAATTATGAAAACTGTAGGTGAAAAAATTATTTCTTATCGAATAAAACAAACAATTTCCCGAGTAGTAAAAATGATTACAATTCAATATATTTTATCGACCTATTCGTCAAGATTAGCATCCCCATCATTGCAGCTGTTGCAGACCACTTCCACCGCAGAATGATTTTTGCACGTAAATGATTGGCAACTGGAGCGCTTCACTGATTCTGACGATCTTTTGTTTCCCGATGAACATAACCGACATACACCGCGTTTTGGAAGACATCCTTCTACTCTTCTCGGTTCAACAGCCTGACCGTAATTCACTTTGAGAAAAGCACTTAAATGACAAATTTTTCAGGACAATTCTTCGATGCCTTTGTTGAGCAAGCAAATTTGAATAAAATATGGACATTTATACCGCCAATATTCATCAAGCTATAGAAAAGGACTATCTCTTTGTTACTCTAGAAACCGAATAAGCGGCGTACATTTTATCGACAATGTCGACCCCGTCTTTGGTTGTGTTGTAGTCCAAGATAATCTGCGGCTTTCGGGTGTCGGGATCTATTTAGTCGTCGTTATGTAATGTTGAGAGCAGTGTCACAGATTTATTTTTTCCGTGGGACATAAGAAACCAGCGTTTTGTCTATTTGGAATCCAAAAAGACAAAATTCTACAGTCTCATTTTTGTTCGGCAAGAATTTCTTTCGAATTTCAACTTTGTTTTTCTTCATTGTGCCCAACATTGTTATTTTTTTCGTGAGCAAATAGTCAGCAAGTGGTACACTTGTGTACCAATTGTCCATAGTCAAATTTCGGTTTCGAGTTTTCTATCAGGGTGACTAAACGCTTTACAATATCTGTTGGGGAATTTGAAGCAGCAAAAGGCCCATCATCTGATTGTTTTTCGCGGTATATTTTAAGGTTGGACGCTTTTGGCATCACATACAGCAATCATCTTTATCCCATAATTAGCTGGTTTGCTGGGAAAGTATACCGCAACGGTCTCTAAATGGACGCAGCGTATCGTCTCTTGTAACTCAAATTGAACGCCAACCTGCAGTTGTTGACGAATGCTTAGAAAAAGCCACGAATTGCTGCCAGTTTGTCAAATTTCCTCCTTTTGGTTCTAGTGTTTCTGTGATCAAATCTCAGGCAATGAGTGATGAAGAAAAACCTCATGACGGCTCTTCCAATTTGGATTCCGGTACCATCGCTCGCAAATATCTCTATTACATTTGCATGGTGAGATTCTTTTATACCAAACAAATATATCAACCCATATGCCCCGTATGCCATAAACTCGTGCTTGCCGATGTTTCTGCAATCCCGGTCTCTAGAATATTGGTGCTGAATTCTATCTATATACATATTGCTGTACTTTAAAATATCGTCAATCATAGGAATGTCCATAATTTTCAGAAACGTATCCTGTTTATTTTCAATACAGCGAGCTCGTTGAGCGACTCCAGCGTGTTCTTTGATAATTTCGTTCTTTTGGTTTTTGAAGGAACACACGCCATTTGGTTTTGCGCCACTTTGTTGATGTGTCGTAAAATTTATGTTCAACTGTAATTTCACAAAATTTTTATTGATAATAAACACTGCTGTGGACACCCACTTGCCTAAAGCTTAGGGACGAACTGATCTTGGAATAGGTGGGAGCTGAACACTTCACTGAATAGTAAGGGTAGGGGAAGCGATTATGCGTATTTGTCGTACATTTTACAACAGCGCGCCCGCTGACAGGTTAAATGTAATTTTATTTTATTTATTGTTACACTTAACATAACATTTCAATTTTCAATTTATTAACACACCAATTCATAAAACTAACATATATTGTAATTTGTAGCGCCTGATGATGACGTAAAAGTCGAAACTAGTAGCAGCACATAATAATAATATATAAAATAAAATTGGGAAGTACAACATTTATCGGAACTTTCATTACATAAGCTCGCCTAATTATGGGCACATATTCGTAAATAATTTACTTATGGTCTTGCATTTTCCTTATTTGCTGTAGCTTTCATGTATGTACCTATCAAATATTTATTTATGCAAGGTTTGAGAAGAAAAAAAGCTGGATTTTTCACAGCTTCCATAAGCTTATTTGAGCAACAGAAGAAACCGAAATTTTAGACTTAATTTTTTCATTCTGCATTCATACGCCACATATTACACAACTGTGGATCTCTCAATGCATGTAATTTGTTAATCTAACATTTTTCCTTGGTTTTTACTTTTTGTAGTTATTTAGGGTCGTACTGTTGCTATAGCCCTCTAAATTTTTAATTATTTTCATTTTTTAAAAGAAACTGTTATCGTTTTCTAAAAACTCGATTTTCTTAAAAATCCGCGTTAAGATAATGTGAATTTATTGAACCACATCTTGTTTCTTTCCAGTCACTGGTTTGAATGTTTATTTGGCAGTTACAGCAGTCTACGTAGTTTGCATATTCTATGCATCTCAGGTGAATTTTCTTACAATTTAATCGTTATTTTTGCACTTATGTCTTCTATATTTTTAGGGCGGAATGAAAGCTGTAATAATGACAGACACATTCCAAGCCGCCGTCTTAATCGGCTCAATCCTCCTAATTGTTCACTTTGGCGAAAAGTTCGCTGGCGGTGCAGGCCCTATTTGGTCGCAAAATTATATTACAGATCGTCTGGAGATATTCAAGTACGTTCTCTCCCAATAAATCCAATATAGACAAATAAAAGTAATATTTCAGTTTTGATCCCAACCCGACTGTCAGAAATGGTTTTTGGCCGGTCGTTATTGGCGGAACAATTTACTGGATGACGATGTTCTGTTCAAATCAAGCTTCAATACAAAAATATATGTCCGTCGAAACAATTTCACAAGCAAGAACGTAAGTTTATTTATACATGATGTCTTATAAAAAAAAAGACGAGTCCGTAGCGCCTTTATTTATAGGCCGATTTTAATAATTGAAACGGAAAGTTAAATGGCTGGATGTAGGTTATAAAATGAGCTGATAAAATTATTTATAGCCCTTAAGCGTTTTAAGGTTTTAAGGCCAAGTTACCTTTAAATTAGACTATACTTTTTTGTATGATTCTGATGGAGAATTTTTTTCTGAAAACAAAAATGTATCACAAGTATAAAAAATAACAAAATAATTATTTAGTCGTGTGTGAAAATACCACTAGCATTTGAAACACAATGACGAGCAGCAAACCTTATTCAAAATTTCTTTAGAAGCTAAACAAAATGGAACGAAAAAAAGGTAAAAAATTATATATTATTATCTCCTATGCTCCAATTGTGCTCCATTTTGTGCTAAACATTGGCGGCATCTTTGCGTAACCCAGTATATTGCATTGGATAACATTTCGGCAGGAACTCTCTGGCAAGCTACAGTAATTTTATTTCTTAACTGAATCTCATCTTCTGGGGGCGTTACATAATCTTGATCTTGAAGATATCCCCAAAGAAAAGTGTTCATTGGAGTAATGTCTAGCGAACGTGCGACCAAGGAATGTCCCAATCCAAGAATCGCCAAATCTTTTGGTTAAATACTCCCTATTAAGAAGGGTATTATGAGGGATAGCACCATCCTGCTGAAATTTCACATTCCGAAACTCATTGAGCGGTAAATTTTCCAGATCTTCGCGCAGAATCCCGTGGTATTTATGCTGGTCTAGTTTACCACCTATAAAAATAGGCCCAACGAGTTTATTGTGTAAAATGCCGCAGCAGACATTTACAGAAAATCTGTGCTGAAGATGTCCTTTCACTATCACATGCATATTTTCGTGAGCCCAATAACGATGATTGTTTCTGTTGAATGTACAGTTATTGGAAAAATCACACTCATCTGACCATAAAATTCTTTGGTAGAAGGATGGAGCTTCTTGAATTTTGTCTAAAAAGAAACGATAGAATGTCCTCCGGCGTTCAGGAACACCAGCCTCTATTGCATGAATTTTGCGTGGAATATACGGTTTTACTTTCTTTTTTTTTTCTCAAAATGTGCTGCACGGCCTGGAAGTTCCTAAATTAGCAGTTCACTAGTGGAAGTCCAGTAGTTTTCTTCAACACTCAGAAGTATGTTGAGTTGTAGATTTTCATCCGGATGTTAACGCTGCAATTTTTTTGACTTTTTGAAAGTGCTATATGCCTGTAAAGTATTCACTAATCGTTGAAATTTTGATCGACTTGGACGATCTCTGTTTGGATAGCGCTGCCAATAAAGTATTGCAGCTCGATAAGTATTATCACCGCATTCAAAATAAACTCGAAGCCTATCTAAACGCTGTTCGTTCATTTTAGAAAAAAAAATCAACTTGACAGATCGTGAAACATTTGTTTTTTCCAGACAACTTGATTTACTAAGTTAACACATTGTAGCATGGTGCTCGTCATTTGTTTCCAATGCTAGTGGTATTTTGACACACGAAAAAATAACTATTTTGTTACTTTTCTTGAATTTTTTCTGATGTAAAGGTATACTTGTGATACATTGTTGTTTTCAGAAAAAAATTCTTCCTTAGAATCATAAAAAAGTATAGTCTAATAAAAAAGAAACTTGGCCCTAAAACCTTAAAACGCTTAAGGGCTATAAATAATTTTATCAGGTCATTTTATAGCCTACATCCAGCCATTTAATTTTCCGTTTCAATTATTAAAATCGGTCTATAAATAAAGGCGGTACGCACTCGTCTTTGTTTTATAAGACAGCCTGTATCTAAAAAATTTTTACATTACTTACTTTTTGGATTCCGGATTAATTGAATTTTCTTCCAGCGCTTTATGGGTGTCATGTTTTGGATTAATTTTGATTTTTACCGTCAATTTTTATACGGGTATGATAATGGTGGCTCACTATAAAGACTGTGATCCAATCAGGGCGGGAGATGTTGTTGCATCTGACGAGCTTCTTCCGCTATACGTAATATCGGAATTGGGACATTTTAAAGGAATTACTGGCTTCTTCGTAGCCGGAATATTCGCTGCAAGTTTGGGGTACGTTGGAATTGATGTATAAAGCTCTAAAATAACGTATTAACGATTAGATAAAAATTTAGGACAGTTGCTTCGGCACTAAATAGCTTGGCCGCGGTGACATGTGAAGATTTCTTGCAAGGTGTCCTTGGTATTCATCTACCGGAGTCCAAAGGCGCATTTTGGGCTAAATGCATATCTATTGGGTATGGAGTTTTAAGCTTTATATTGGTAGGTCTTCGTACTTACATTTTATTTTGTGAAGTTTAATATAATTTTTAATTTTAGGTATTTGTAGTACAACAACTTGGAAGCGTATTGCAAGTTGCTATAAGTATTAACGGTATGGTCGGTGGAGTTACCCTAGGCTTATTTTCATTAGGAATGTTGTTCCCGTGGGCCAATTCTAAGGTACTTCGCAAACACCCCATTCGTATCGCGTATACTATTGCAAATGACATTTTCAGGGGGCTATTCTTGGAGCAACAATTGCACTTGCTTTTGTAATGTGGATAGGAATTGGACAACAAGTATCAATTTCGAGCGGAGCATTTACAACCAAAGAAAAAGAAACCAGTATAGAAGGATGTCCTTGTGCAAATCTCACGGACCCGGATTTAAGCAAGGATCCCATCGTCGATCAGGAGTAACTAGTTTTGCATGCGCCAATAACCGTAATATTAACTTTATTATTTATTTCCAGATCAGTATTCGTCCTATATAGGATTTCGTTTTTATGGTACTCTGCCATAGGATTTCTTATCACAATAATCTTGGGTCTAATAGCTTCCGCTGCGTTCGGTTCCCAGGATCCAGAGAATGTCAATCCGGAACTAATTTCTCCTCCCGTTTATAAATTTTTGCATCGCCTCCCATGCAATATAAAAGAAAAGATAGGCATACCTTTGAAATTTAAACATGGTAATAGCAAAGAAACCGACGTACAAATGCAAGGAATCGTTAATGTCGAGATCGATTTATCTAGTGAATCTATCCCGAGCAGTGAGGAGAAGGTATTTAGACGGAAGGTGTCGGCTTAAGAACTAAGTGTTCATAATTATGTTGTTCGGTAATCTTCGGCAATGCAAGAGGTTGCGTAGTGATCGTTTTTTAAATATTTATATTTAAGTATAATGAAATGTATAAACAGTATTAATAGCTTACAACTTATGTATATACAAACTTTTGAATTTAATAAATGTAGTGAGAGACGGTAATATTGTTTTATATATTATTTAGTGCCTCTATTAAACATGAAACGCAAAAAAATATGTTACTAGGTTTCCAAACTTTCTTTTATTGAATGTAGTGCATGCATTTTTGTTAGAGAAAATTAATAAAAATAAAAACATTATTATACGGATAATCTCCTGATTTTTTATGGATATAATGCCAGTATATTTGTAATTACACCATTACAGAAATTTTGTCATAGTATTTATGCATGTGTGTATAGGGCACAATAGTCAATAAATAAAATTTAAAAAAATTAAACAAATATACATATAAAATACAACAATATGCAAAAATACAACATACAGACACTAAATAAATGGGACAGACAATGTATAAATAAAAATATAAGTATAGGTGCAGGTAGATTAGCTGACTAAGAAATCTTCAATTGTGTAAAGTTCTCTCTTCAACAACATTTCCTTGACTATGAGTTTGAACTTCGTTAGCGGTAAGTCTGTCCACACTTCCGGCAATGAATTATACAGTTTCGTTCCCCAGTAGTCGATTGCCTTCTGACCACAAGTTAATCGGTGGAACGGTGTTCGCATTTTATTCCGTGCGCGGGTGGAGTAATCGTGGATATTTCCATTATGTACGAAAGTATGTTTATTTTGATGGCCATACACAATTGCTGCTAGGATGTACGCAGATGGTAATGTAAGTATTTTTTCTTTGGAAAAATGTGTTTTGCAACTGGCTGAGTATTCTAGGTCGCACAGCAACCTAATTGCCTTTTTCTGCAGTGTAAAAATTCTGTGCGTTTCTACAGACGTGCCCCAGATGAGTAGTCCGTAGCACATAATGGAATGAAAAGTTGCAAAATATGCCATCCTTGCTGCTTGGTGTGTTGCTATATGCTTCAACCTTTTTATTGCAAATAAAGTAGATGATAACATTCTTGCCAAGTTTCCAACAAGATGATTCCATTTCATACTTTCATCTACGACCACACCTAGGAAAGTTGCTGTTGAAGGCTGACTCGTGCGTTTTGTCGCCATGGTTAACTTTTGTGTTTTGGTGATGTTAATTTTCAGTTTATTTGCAGTGAACCATTGTTCAGCATCCCTAATCGCAGATTCTTATTTTTGACGAAGAATTGTAAGGTCCGCATCTCGCACTAAAACGGAAGTGTCGTCAGCATATATACATACCTGGACCCCATTAACATTAGCTGGCAAGTCGTTTATATATAAAATGAAAAGTAGCGGACCCAGAATAGATCCTTGCGGAACTCCGCATCGAACCTTTATTAGGTTAGACTGTAAGTTGTTAATCTCTGTCAATTGCATTCGGTCGGTCAGTATGATCTTAGTAAATTTAGGGGTATTCCTCTTATTCCGTAATATTTTAGCGTATCTAGCAGAATATCATGACTAACCGAGTCGAAAACTTTACTTAAGTCAAACATGCTCATCTCCGCATAATCACTAGCATCAAAAGCTTTGTAAAAATATTTTACTATACTCAATATACCCGATGTCGTGGAGCGCCCCTCTCTGTACCCGTGTTGACTTGCTGTAAAATATTGTTTATTCTTCAGATATTTAGCAAGCCTTGCCAGTATCGCCTGCTCAAATATTTTTGATACTGCTGGTAATATACTGAGTGGGCGATAATTTTCATGTTTGTCGACATCATTCTTTTTGTGGACTTCTACCTACCTTTAGTGGCCTCGGAAAAACTCCCAGCTCCATACATTTGTCGAAGATAATTGCTAATAGATCACATATCTCCTATGTACTTGCTTTAGAAGGTACGTAGAAATGTTGTACACGTCTATTATATGTTTGCTTTTCATTTGCTTTAGGATATGTTCTATTTCCTCAGGTGTAGTTGGGAATAAATAAAAAGACGTTGTGTTTTCCACTTTGTAGTTATGTAATCATTTTTGGGGCAGGTATATATTTTGTATGTTATATTTGTATGTAGTATTCATTTGGGCCGCCAGCTGTCAATGAAGTTGTATGTTCTGTTTGAATCCTTGTCGATTTAAGTTCTTTATTGATAACTTTCCATACTGCTTTGTTTTTGTTGTTCGCATTTTGAATTTCCTTGGCATTTGAAGTTTGTTTAATTTCGGATGTTTTTCGCAGATACGTTCTCTTCAGGTTGCGGTATTTACTTTAGAAGATTGGATTTTTTGTAAATTTTGCTAAGGATGCTCATGCATCTAACTTATTTCTGAGATTGGATACTTCTTGGTTAGCCATGATGTTATTTTGCCTTTTATCTGCACATGTTATTTTCTTTTCAGGAAAACTGCAGTTGAAAGCTCTGATAAAAATATCATGGAAACAGCTAAACAATTCCTTAGCATTACAAATGCTGTGGGGTAAGTACATTTGTCCTTCTAAGTGTTCACTGAACGTATTTACACTTTCTGCGGTAATCCTTCTAATGGTTTTTATTGTTTTTATTGTTAATAAAACAAAAACTATCAAATGAAAAGGTAGGTCGATAGATCGACTGTAGGTACTCAAACTACGTGGACAATCATTTAAATGGAGCGAACCCTAACGTGACCCTGTATCAGACCTAATAGTCATTTAGGAGTCACGTCAGCAAAAAAAAATTGAAAAAACTGAATCAGAGCTATAACCAATGTTCAGTAAACGCAACAATTTGATTATCCAGAACAACATAAAAACCATGAATCTCCACAACCACTTATGCTGAAAAATCAACCAAACTCATATCAAGGATATAGCATACAAAATAAAATTAATAAAATCATCAGAATAGCCGTTGACACTTCATGATAAATGACAAAACGACGGCAAGAACTATATATGAATTGAACCAATAGAAAAAGAAACTATACAGAAGAGAACGATCATACTCTGGATAATGTTGTAAAGCATGAAAAGGAAGCAAGTTAAATATTTAATCTCAAGAGAAAGTTTATGTCAAGAGAAGGTGTGAAACAAACCAAAAGAAAGTGGACCGCGACAACATAGTGATACTTATCTTTTTGTACTTACAAAAAGATGAAACGTAACCAACCTAGAAAACTCAGGAAAAACAAAGACGAAGAGGCAATAGAATCAGTTTTCCGCTTTAACAAAAGACAAAGACACTGAAAATTATGTATCATTTTTTTAAAAATAAGTTTCTTTTATTTGTTTTGTATTTAGCCAAATTACTTTGTGATTTCATTAAATATAAGTGTTAATATGGAATTAGAGCACCAATATCTCGCCTAGTTTCTTATACATTCTCAATAAATTTTAATCAATCGATAGCAATAAGAAAAGTTTTCCATTAGTAAGTATTAACATAATGAAACTAATTACTACGTTGATATAAGTGTGTAATAACTATTGTAAATTTTACCTTTACTTTAGATGCGCAAGAAAGTAAATACAACGCTAACTGGTGGCGAACCTACTAAAGAGAAATTCGATTTTTTGCTGTTTGTCACAAGCCTGAATCTATATTCTGGCATAGTCTAGCTTTGTTCGCACATGAATGTGAACGGCGTTAAATAAAATATGTAATCATGAGTGACAGTTTCAGTTTCTGACGAGAATGTAATACGTTACTTTAAAAATAATCAGTTGTAATGCCACCTATGTATATATGTACGTGTGCACAAGGATATCCGGAGAATGTGCAGTATTGATCTACTAGCACGCGTTGAGTGATAAAAATGAAAGTGGCGCAACATCAGTAATTCCATGCGTGAAATTTGTTCCCATTAGTGGCGGTGAAGATGCCTAAACATCAAATGGATGCTCCTTATCCGTGAAGATTTTATTTTATTTCTGTTTACCGATGGCGACAGTGAAAGAGAAATTGAAACACGGTTTGAAATACCGAGTGTTATTTAATAGGTGGTCGTTTTCAGTGCCGCCGCTTTTTTATCTTACGTTTTACTGCATAATTTGGCTACTATCCGTACCTTTGAAGTCTAACATCGCAATTAAAATGCCGAACCACGTTCAGTATGTTATTAACAAGCGCAATTTGGAAGATTCTTTCGAAATAAGGATGAGAAACAGTAATTTCAATTCTGATTTTAAAGGCAAGGGAAATGCCGTCCTTAGCGAGAAGAACGAATATCTGGTAAATGTAAATAATAACGAAAACTATAACAAAAATGAGAATGAAATTTTGGAGGATGTCTTTCGAAAGTAAGTATAAATAAATTTACGTAGGTATCTATATTCTTGATCATAGTGCATTTTGGGGTACCTATATTTTATTGATGAATGTAATCAAACAACTTTTTGATATATAATAATATTTTCTGAACATACAAAACAGAACTTGATGTTCATCCACAACCAGCGCACTCACACAAAATGAAAGTATATAATTACAACTAGCACTACAAGATAATTCGTTGATAACCTTTTCAAATGTGTCTACTTTCCTTTCCGGAATTTCAATGTGAATAGTAGTGCTCATGTATTCAGTTACCTGTCAAAACTCCTTTCTTATTACTGCAAACTTTGAAAAACATAAACTTTATAAAGTTGCAATCTCATATTTCATTATCGCATTCTTTTTCAAACAAGGAAAATAGAAACAAAGAAATTTGTGTAGTTTTTCTTTATTTAGTATGTAAGTAGGTATCTACACTATAAATATATTTTAAGCAGAAAAGAAATCAATTTAAACTAAAGTAACAAGGAACGGAAAAGAAAGGATTCATGCATATTTTGGATATATATTTATATTTACCTTATAATTTAAGGTAAATTCATCTAATTATATTACAGAAGTGAAACTCCGATTTTTTATTACATTTTTTACAATAAAAAATGAGGTTAAAAGTACAAATGCCTTATTGATGAGAAGATTGTAATACTTTAGGTCAATGACTGCAGTATGAGCAAATGTATTGTCAATAGATACTAGCGATTTGCATATATACGAGTATTGCTCGTTTCACGTCAGCACTATGTATTACTTGTTTGTTTGTTGTACCTATTTTTAGTTGTAATTTTACTTAGCTTTGTCCATAAAATTTTGTAATTTTTCATGACAATAGCACAATATTATTATTATTATTATCTCCAAGCTATGTCTCAAAGTCAGGATTCTTCATTGCTAAGCCATTATACACGTATGCCCACATCGGAACCGGGGATTGCTTTGTGAATGGCAACCGCGCATTCGAGTCTCACTGACAAGGAGAGATATCCAATCGCAGTGTATCATATACCGAGCAAGGGTACGTACACATGTCCGCTCAAGCACGTAATACTGCGTAATTTTTTGTACTCTCAGATTACGGTAAAAAGTACTTTCTTATATTCATTTTGTAGCTGCTATGCGATAGTAATTCTAAGTAGAAAAATAAACAACGATTCTCATTAAATTAAACAAACAAAAAAAACTACAAACTATACAAAATAAATTGAAATTCTAACAATGTTACTTTATGGAGGGTTCGAAAATACCCCCATCCGCGGCCAAACAATAGCCGAGTTTATCGTAAAACTCCCGCCTCACTGACTCAAGATTTCTAGGGGTTATTGTCGCAAAAATTATCAACAGTTCTACTTGCAACTGTTGCAAGCTGGCTATTGTTGCAAAATTGTAAAGATTTTGTTTGACATAACCTCACAGAAAAAAAATCGCAGGAATTGAGGTCGGGTGATCGAGGTGGCCATTTTATCGTACCGTTCCCGGCAATAACACGATTAGGAAAGATGTTTTCTAAAAACTCCATTACTAATCTAGTGTTATGCGAGGGATAACCGTCTTGCATAAAGCAAATTGCATCAAAATCGGGGTTAAGTTGAAGGGCAGCGGGAATAATTTGCGTTTGCAGGAAATCCAAATATTTCATTCCATTCAAATTTCCGTCGATAACAAACGGTCCTATAATGTTATGACTCAAGATATCCGCCCAACCGTTAAATTTTTCGCGGTACTGAGTTCTTACATCACGGGCCAGATGTTGATTTTCTCGAGACCAATATCGCACGCCTGAGGGATTATACTTGCCATGACGTGGAAAGGAGGGCTTGTCGGAAAACAGAGTATTTTTTTATAAAATATTCGTCTTCATTGCCCTTTCCACCACGGACGCACAAAACTCCATTCGTGCAAAATTGTCATCGGGAAAAATCTAGCGCTTTTGAACTTTATAACGTTTGTATTTGTTGCGTTTCAGAATACGTTCCACGGTACTTCTACTGATACCGATTTCAACTGTAATTTACCGGGTAGACCAGGGTTCTCCCATTCCAACCAACGAACAAATCCTCACTTCTCTCTACTCCCGTTCGGGAGGTATTAGAGGGATTTGAGGCTGTTCGTCTATTTGTTGGCATTTACGGCAATTTCTGGCCACATAGCCAAATTTCCTAAACGTCTTATCCTTGCAATCGTCGAATGTGTAGGAATAGCACGATCCACGTACCCTTAGGCAAATAGATTGACCGTGCCTTGGTAGGAATTTCCAGGAAAACCCCATGTTATGATTTGTACCTTTTTTGCGGTTATATAGACTAACATAGTGTATCCGAAATCGACCATCACTTATTAGAATTTTGCGTGGGCGTAGACAGATAAAAAATGATTCAGATAGCGTACTGCGTGCTACGCCGTTGCACGCGACGAGGCTGGCCGGCGGCAATAAATGCAGGTATGCCAGATCGCGCTATGTACAATATATCTCGCACCCCGATGAGAGCTGAGCATACGTGTATATGTATAAACGTTCCTTCTATAAATTATTATATTAATGTAATATTTGGTTCTGTCAATAAATTGACTGTTAATTTTGATGAATAAATAAATATATTTAAGACACCAAAATGTATTGTAGGTAAAATAATTAATAAATACGTAAACACTTTATTTCTAGGGCAGACAAAGACAATAGCGGCAAATTAGATTCCAAAGAATTAGCGCAATGGATTAGAATGAAAATAGTAGAACATATTTCGTCGGCTGTTAGCAATAATTTCGGTCTTTTCGCACAAATCGACATCAATCCTAAAAATGGTGTCGTCACTTGGAAAGAATATCACGCCTATTTCCTGAAAAAGAGGGGTTTCAACAGTAAATACGTACAAGGGCACGATGAAAAGCGACATAAAGGTCTTCAGCGAGCCGTTAAAGGTATTAATCTTTTGTGTTTAATGAAATTTATTTCATAATTATTTAGTAAAACGCAGAACTAAATCAAAAAATACTTTTACCTCTTTAATGAGTTAATGAGTCTAAATATGTATTTCGGAAACTAAGTTGGGTCATCACCAAAAAAAAAGGAAAAAGTGTTTTAGTATCTCTGATTTGTAATCTATATGCTCTTGAACAGATTACCAGTGGAATAAAACTATTTTTTGATTCATTTATGTCTATTTCAAGCCACTTTATCGTATTATCTTCTATATAAATACAAATGTAAATATTCGTTTGTTCAAAATCTCCGAAAGTTCTTCACTGATTACTTTGAAATTTTGACACAACATTGCATTTGAATACGCGCGGGTGTTTATATAGATGTCACACCTGTGACAAGTAAAAGCAGCTAAATTTATATAAAATACAATTATTTTCAGAACAAATTATGAGAGATAAAGCATCATGGATGGAAGCAGCTAGGTCGAACCCAGATTCACTTACTGTTGACGAGTTTCTGGCGTTCACACACCCAGAATCCAGTGCTGCCAATCAACTTGCCCTCGTTGATGAATTATACGATAAGTTTGACAGAGATGGCGATGAAATGTTAACCGAAGAAGAATTTGCAATTTTACAAACGGATGGTCGGTAATAAAAGCTTTAGTGTAGTTCAACGAATATTAAACTTAAAATACGCAGGGGGCAATGATGAAACAGTAATAGTTCGTCAAGGGGAAAATGAACGCAGGGCTGAATTTCGAAACTCCATAGATATGAACGGCGATGGTAAAGCAGATAGAAGAGAATTACTTCACTACGTCGCTCCTCAGAGTCCAAGGCATAGCGAACACGAAGCAGAAGCACTACTAGCTTTAGCAGATAGCGATCAAGATAATATGCTCTCGTTGGATGAAATCCTGGCACACCCAAATTTATTTTTGAGATCAAAAATGGTTGATACAGCACGTAGCTTTCATGATGAATTTTAGACAATGAAAGTTAGTCCAAAAAATGTTTTATGTGATTTGAAATTATAAGAAAGTGAAATATAAAATAATTTAGTCAATTTTATATATACATACACAAAGACTGTGCTATAAGCTCTATTAGATACATCAATAAATTGTTTTTTTTAATATATAATTTTGTATTTTTATTCATTTAATATACTTCAATAATAATTAAGAAGGTGGACACAGTATTTCTGCAATTGTTTTAAGAAACTTTAAATACAGGGGTATATGAATTTCTATAAGATGAATGGTTTAGGAGGGGAAACCTGCACATATACAACTAATGCCCGGTTTCTCGTACGCCAGAGATATCTGACAGATATCTGCAAAGTTATCCCCACCTTATCCCTCAGTTATT
>JARFOC010054752.1:0-19395 GCA_031763485.1 Osmoderma eremita | reverse complement strand
AACTTAGTTGCCGAAATGCGTATTCAGAGTTCTTTACTCAACAAGGTGGTAAGGGGTATTTTTTAACTTAAACCTTTAGTTGTTAGTAGTTCTTTTGGTTTTAACTTATTGTTTAATCATTATCGTTATTTTTATTATTATTGTGTATTTCGTCTATAAGGATTGAAGTGTCCCGAATTAATTATTATTTTGTTGGCGCACGTCGAGCCACCCCACTGTACTTTTTTACTGTAATTATATTTCAAATGGCTATGTTTTTGTTGAGTAGGGTACATTATTGTTAGAGCGAATTATTTTCCTTCAGAGTCTTTAGAGTGTAAGTTGCTATTGTAGAAGTCAGTAGGTGAATAAAATTATTGTTAAAGTTGGTTGGTGCGTTATTGTGTTTGAAAGATAAGTGGATTTAACAATTTTGTGCGACAGGAGTAATCGGAACAGTGTGTTTCTGGTATTCCGTCTGGTAAGCAAAAAGGTTTATTCCAATTCGAAATATAACCTTCAGGAATGCGTTAATCGAATTTTAACGTTAAAAGTGCTGCATCTCTCCTTGCTATATTATCACTGCTACACAGTGTCATCTGTCATCGTGCCGTTTGTGTAAAGTAAATCATGAATAGTAATATGCGTTTTATAGATTAAATGCTTTAAGTTATAGTTTAGCAATGATTTAGCGTTTCAGCAAATGGGTATAATTGGTCGCGTGCATGGGGGAACTTGATATTTGAAATTTCAGTTGGTAGATATAATTTCGTGATTAATAATACCACAGTGATCAATATTCAATATCAACTGTTAAAAAGATCCCTAAATTGATTATTGATAGTTCATATTTACTTTCGTGGACTGGCTACACACTGTTTGTCATCTGTCATCGCGGCATTTGTCGTTCGTGTACCACCGTTATTATTTTTACTTGGTTCTTGTATTTAAGCAAATACGAACTAGTTTAAAACCAATCTAAGAACCTTATTGCTGCCTACCTCAGACAATTGAGATTAATCACTGTCTATATTATAATAATAATTGATGGTATTTTGTTAATGTTTATTATTAGTTAAATAAGTTTTAACCTTAGATCATATATATTACATGGATACCGCTATGCTTCCCAACTATGTTTCCAACATATCACAGACATAAAAAAGAATCAACATTTCTGTTCTAACAACGGTTATTCGTATTTTCTTATTCGCACCTAACCACGCGTGGACCACCGCGTGAGAAGGGCGCAAAATTTGAATTAAATTTGACATATATCAGAGATAACACCAGCTCTGACGCATAACCTAATTTTTAAATGTCAACATAAAATAGCTCGCTCATACAGATTGATAACAACAGTAGTAAGTCTAACGATACTCTGTCTAATGTCTGTTTAACAAAATTGTGAAATCGCATACGTCCCATAATAAATCGCACGGAATCCGCATGCATTTCCGTTTCCGGTTCGACGAGAGGTCAGATAAGGGATAGGTAGCTACATATATGATCTAAAGTTCTAACAACATTAACAATATCTAAATTTTATAGACATACAATAAAATTAATGTATAGCATTATCAAAATCAACTGGTAAAAGCATAACAAATTTCGCGGTCATTCGTTAAATGTAATATTTAATCCAGAGATAAGGTTTAATCCATGATATTGCTCAAAAGAATAGTGCCAACTTAATTCGCTACCACCAAGAAATATTATAAAATGAATAATCATAGGACTAATGATTTCAATCAAATACATATACAATATTATATCTAGTAAAATATAAAATTTCGAACTGCGTACACTAAAGTAAGGGGATGTGCCCTTAGATCATATACATATATTATATGGATACCGCTATCACCATATCAGTCTATATACGTTACCGTTTCCAACATGTACTTCTACGATTTTCGAGCTATTACTTTAATGAACATTATATGCAGCTATCCCTTATCTGACCTCTGGGTCGAACCGGAAATGCATGCGGATTCCGTGCGATTTATTATGGGACGTATACGATTTCACAATTTTGTTAAACAGACATTAGACAGAGTACTAAGTCTAACTCTAAGTTAGAGTTCTGTCGATGTTGTTGTCTATCAATCTGGTGCGTTCAGAATTCTTTGGTAATAGTACACCTGTACCAAAGTAGAGTAAAAGTTGTTCCCACAAACATATTGCGTTGAACGTTTTGCTGGATAGTAATAGTTTCTAATATTTAGCCTATATATTTTTTATTTCCTGTGTAATTGGAATCATTTCTAGTGATTTGTCTAAAATTATTAACAAATGTTAGGTATGTGTATTGTATATTCACGATTTGCCAACTCACCTTCAATATTCTGGATCACTACCACATCTCCTTCAATATGCGGTTTATTATTTATAGTGAAAAACATATAGCTTTTATTATCCATTATATCTTTGAAAGTATATTTTGTAGTTATGATCGTATATATGACGTTATGATCACTTGTGATTATAAACACAACGTAAATCGTTTGCGCATGTTCGGGAATATGTTACCGAACTTCAAACCACGGTAAGAAAAGTACTCCTTCAGTACTACCGACATGTATTTCGGAACGGTGGAATTAATGTTACTTGGGGCAAATATTTCGTTTTTGAACGTAGTTTGTATTACTATGGTAAAAAATGATTACTATGTAATAGTTTTTGAGCGAGCTATTTTATGTTGACATTTGAAAATTAGGTTGTGTCAGAGCTGGTATTATCTCTGATGTATGTCAAATTTAATTCAAATTTCGCGCGCTTCTCCCGCCGTGGTGTACGCCTGGGTGCGAATAAGAAAATACGAATAACCGTTGTTAGACAGAAATGCTGACTTTTCTTTATATCTGTGATATGTTGGAAACGTAGCGGTATCCATGTAATATATATGATCTAAGGATAGGCCATATATGTGTAGGCCTTTGGTGTATTTTTTTTAATTTTTCATGTTTTATAAACTTTTCATGTTTTTCTAATATAGGCCTTTCCCTTTAAGAAATCACATTTGTGCATACGGGCGAAATATTTTTATAAACACTCACTTTCGTGCAGCTTTACTGGGTATCGGCCGGGTTTAGTTTTGTTTGATAGTACATTGTTTGTGACATGAAGAGAATATCACTGTATTGGTGAGCAATGAATTTAAACAATCGAGCGATATATTTGGTATACGTACAGAGTTTCATGTTACTGCTTCGTCACGTATATTACTCGTTCATGTATGTATAAATAAAGGTAGTACTTGGAGAACATGAAATTACCATAAGCAGCTCCCAGAAATGCGGATACGGTTCGGATAATATCCACCTGAATGAGGCAAATATGGATACTAAAGATGGGGATAGGAAAGGGTATCCGCGCAGAGCTCTATTTATTATTAATGAAGTTAAAAATTCTTCGGTGTTACGAGTATGATCTGGGAGAAAAGTTTTCAAATGAACCCCATCAAATAGTGATTTTAAAGCTGCACGTTATCAATTTGCAACATTGGTTGCATACTTACAGGAAGTCACGTGGGTTATATATAGTATTGAAAACACCGCAAAGAATGTCAGTAAAGCACAAAGAATTTGCAGTAAATCAGTTTAATTTGGTCGAAATATGACACGTACATATAGATTACAATATTATTTTTGTTATACTGGAAGATAAAATCTACAATTGTATTTATTAGATTTTCATTATTGTAAATAATAACTATATAAATGAATAGAAGCACATTTTATATTCACACTATAGTTGTACATTAGTGTAAAACGCAGCGGCGGCTGGTGATGACGTTTTGGGTGGGCAGTAGCTAAGATAGTAGTGCTTCGTGCGACTTCGTTATGTTCCGTGCTGTTAGAGAAACAGCAAGACGCCGCACGAATAAGTTGCAACTGCCTTGCCAAAACGTCAGCAGTAGCCGCCATTGGTAAAAGGTGAAATTAAATATGCTTATAAAATAAATAAGAAATACCTTTCATTTAGCAATACTGGAAACTAGCTTAATGTAATTAAGACTAACATAAAAATATCTATAAAACTAACGAGATATATACAAGTCTTATATAGGAACAAATATATCGTAAAGATTTTGAACTTATATTTACATTTAAGGTAGTGAGCAAATAAGTTCAAAGTCTACACGTCACTAAGTAATAAAAAAAATAAATATAAAATTAACACAATAAATATTTTGCTCTTGCTTATTCTTTACATAACAATACTTCTAAATTAAATCTAAATAAACTTCAGATTAAGTTAAAACAATATTTTAATATATGTACATATATAGTGGCAATCAAAAAGTATGTAGCATATAGGATATCTGCAGTAATGTTTTCCTTGTACCCTGCGTGCAACAAATCTCGAGAATCACGTGACCCGTCAATTTACAATTTTTTTCTTTTAAGGTTGATTTTGTTAGTTTGACGCATGGGTTGGCAATAATAATCCCATTAGCGTGTATATTCAGGTTAGTAACACAAGCAGTGCGACCAACTGATTTAATTTAAGTTGGTGACATTTTCTCACTCCTATGTGATTCAACTGATAGGCACTGTGTATACAAAACCCTGCAAACCGAAATTGTATAATATACATATGGTAAAGCAGATTTCTTTCCTGCCTATTATACAGATATTCGATATCAGAATTAAATGTTATTGTCTCAGCATAAACACATTTAATTATCAGTACACAGAACTTTTTTCCTTGCAAGAACTAAAATGTTTGTCCATTTATGTATTAGTATACACTTTTATACAGGCTTGTTTATACTTTTGCTATTGATGTTTATACACGGAAATAAGGAGCCTAGGATTTCTATCAAATTTATATTACAATACGTAAAGCAAAAAAGCATATTTATGTATATCACATTTAAGAGAGTAAGTTTATTGATGGGTTCAAGTGTTCAGTGGTTTCTTCTCACTTATGCACTTTATATCTCCTTCCATTGATATGTTGTTGTTCTCAGAGTGCTTCAATACTGGGCTGTAGCGATTACAGCACTTCTTTTTATAGATCAGTACGGCATAGTAGGTAATTCCCATCGCAAGGGCTACTATTACAGGAATTAATACACATACAATTATGTAGTATGGTATCACTCCTGAAAAAATAAAAATATGTACGTATTAGTTTTCAAATACAATATACCAATATAATCTCTACAGAGTCAATGATCATTGGCATGCGACTCTCTCACCGCTATACTTAAACTAATGGTTCTTATGCTTTTTCAAACGTCTAGTAAGGCACAATAGATTTTTTTAGAATGAGTTGCCTAGGTACTGGAAATTTGTAATATAGTTCGTTCATTTTAAGAACACAGTGTTGGAAAAGATAGGTGAGAGCATCTCGGCTTCCGATTGGCCGAAATTTGTGCCAGGTTTACGATGGCAAAAAGGATATCATTTTGCGCAATGAATTTATGTTGGATAAAATAAAATAACCGAATAGATACCGTTCTGTTAAGGCCCCATACACTTCGGTTCTTTTCATCGGTTTTGACGGAATGGTCTTGACCGTCGGTCAAAACGGACGCAAAATCGAAGTGTTTGGGTGAAAACCGATGGTTTATATCGACGGACAAAATATCTGCCGCGATCCTGATTTTCGAGTTCGATTGTTCGGTTCTATCCGTCGCTTTTGCACGTTGGTTAAAATCGATGGAAAAAAAAACCGAAGTGTATGGTGATTACGCACATCGAAAAGTCCGATTCACACCATCATGTATCTGTCATAGAGAATGAATGCCGGTAAATTAGTACAAATTTGACATTACCCCTATAAGTAATGGCACTGTAAAGAAATTTGACAGATTATTCTCTTGTAAGAGTTTATTTCGAGATACATATACATGTTACCGTTTCTACAGTGTTGCCTGAGCACAGTGCGAGAAAAATGGTGCTCGAAATGCAAGGAAGGAAAATTGGTGCCTGTTGAGTTTCCGGAGTTAAATTGTGTTTGTTAAAAAGACATAGATATTGGTGTTCTATGAAATAATATGTTATCTTGGTGATTTGTATATTGTGGAATAATTGTTTTTATTGTTAAAAATGCTTTATGTTCTTTTTAAGTTTCGTATTTCATTTAATTAACTAAAAATTCTGTAAATTAAATTTTGCATTAATTTATTATTAATTATATACTATTATTTTCTGAATTTCTGAATTTCATCCTGCATAAAACTTCTGTTTTGAACTTCAAAGTTCAAAACACGAGCTTTTCGAGCACGTTGAAATCCGGAACAAAATCATAGCATTACTTAAATTATCTGAGTAATAAATTTAAGTTTCCCGTTCTTACGTAACAGCGCCTCTGTTGAGCGAGACTTGAACTTACCGCCCAGCACGGTTCCCGATTTTTGTATTGAGTTTACCAACCCTTGTCTTACATTAGTTATCTATGGCTGTATGGCGACCACTACTGAATTCATAACGTGAATGAAGCGTACATACTTTGTTGTGAAAATAGGGTACACGTTACACTGCTTCACGAGAGGCATATAAATATTAGTAGACATTAAACAAATTTGAATAATTAATCGTTCTTCATAGCAAGAAACAAAATCTCATAAATAAAAAATATGTGAATTAAAATATCTGCAGAATCGATATTATGTAATTTTGTTTTAATTTTAAAATTATATCACCACCTTTTTTTGGCTCTTGACAACTGTATGAAGCACACACAGCGCAAAACTTAAGTTTATGTAATAAATGCAGCCCGTCAATTTTTTGATTCCAAATCCATAGGGTTCTACAATACCGATATACAAAAATTGGGGCCACGCTAGCAAAAGATCATTGAATGTGATGTTAATTACTGCGATGAATAATAGTGTATTATTGTTTCTTAATAAATATTTATATTTTACCATAAAAAATGCACAAAATTATTTGGTTACCTGCTAGAAATAAAATACAAAATGCTTACCTTCGGATTGTTGATCAGTGGTCTTCTCTTTCAATATATCCAAGATATCGGTTTCAGACAAGTTATGATTCTTCATGTATATATCAAGAGGTGAGCTTTCGGTAGGTTTTTCAGGTAATTTACATTTACATATCTCGCATCCCTTTCTATTTTTAAATCCATATTTGCAATAACGCTTACACTTTTCAAGTGAAGGGCAATTATTGGTCTTTTTCACATCTGTTACTGTTGTATCGCACATATATAATTCACAGTTTGGTGTACCATTATGACAAGTACAATTCAGACAATCTTCTGTTTGCCATGTTTCTAAGTGCTGATAAAGGTGATCTCGGTGGGGACATTTGTTATATTTCGTAATTCTAGTTTCGGTTATATTACACAGATGTGCAATACATTTTTGTTCTCCATTATAGCATGTACAATTTGTACAGGTATCCATTGTCCACGAAGCTAAGTGTTGATAAGCAATGTTATTGTATAGACAAGGTTTCATAACTGGGGAGAAGGGTTCACCGCATAGTGCAACTCCATTCGTACATGTACAATTTTGATTTTCTTTAGTTACCCACCATTCTCCATCTGTATAGTTAAAATCATCAACGATGCATACAGGATCTACATTAATTTTAGGTATACACTGGTATAAATCACAACACTGATTAGCTAGATTCGTACCTCTTCGTAGTATACGAGGTACATGAGTTTCGTTACAGTGTGTTTCAGGACATGGGTAACATACACATTTGTTCTCAATCTCCTCAATTGGGGAAGAGGAAAATGGATATGTGTCGTCAGGGCATTTCTTACAAGTTGTTTGGAAACAGCACCCATTTTTTTCTTTTATAGGTACTGAATGAGTATCGCAAAGAATTGGTAGTTCGCATTTACCAGTGTCGCAAATACAAGTATTGTCAACGAACGACTTATGTACGTCCAAACACTCACATACACCTTTATCATTCAGATAGGCCTCTTCTCCACAAGCACATGTTCCATTTTCTATAGCTTCCGACGTACAATTATTGCAGGTGTAAACCGGACAACAAGACGTGGGATTGTCGGTCCCGTTGCGTACGATGTTCAGAAACTTGTCACAAGGTGGTGGCTCACACAGATCTTGGTTACATTTACAGATTCCATTTACTAGTTCGCTACCCGGTGGGCAGGTGTCGCTGTAGTCGGGATCATAGGCTTCCACTGAAACAAAATGAAAATAAAATTTGTAAAATATAATAAAAAGATGCGTTTTATTATAAAAAAACAAATTGAAAAAGTAACATTTCTTATTTTTTATCATAAATACGTATCAGTAAAGATAGCAAGGACTGTGGGGCAGCACAATATTTATAAATACGTATGGTGTTTTCACAGAACAGTCCTTCAATAGGAAAACATTAGAAATTAGAATAAAAAGAAAAGTTTTGACAAATAACTGCAAATAATCAAAACTTTATGAATTAGGTGGGAATCATAGTGCATAGCTTATGCATTTACTTTCTTCAAAATTTCAAAAAATGTATTTTTACTTAAAAACTGTAATGTCCTTTGGTAGTTGCAATTAACAAGTTTCCTCCGTGCGAATGAAAGGTTTTTACAACTATATTCATTCGCTCGGTTATTCGACTTGATAATGGGAATCTACGTATTCCCGAAACACGTGTTGCCCCGAATTAATTAATACTTTGTGCGGGAGGAGTAATCCGAACAGTGTGTTTATCATGAGTATTACATTTTCAGGTCTGTTTTATTATAGAATCGTTAATTTGCCACGAAGCACACATGCTGATATACTGATGCTACGGTAAAGCCTTTCCGTTTCTTCTTCCGTGGTACTTTACAACTAAATACCAATGACGCACATACAGATCACCTCCGGCTATCGATATTAGTAACGCATTTCTGCTCCCTTTGACGATTGCATCGCTTAACTAAAACCGAAACGGAACTGAACCATTGCCACCTCGACGGCATTTGTTGAAGTTTCACTTTCAAGCCCCAAGGCCTCGATCTAGCTCTTCCTATAGACATTTTACCAGGGTTGCTTCGACGGCAATTTGGCGTTTGCGGATTATTTGTGGCGAAAGATCCACGTGCACGAGTGTTTTATCTGTTCGTATGTATTTGCGCACGTAAGATACTTAACGACCTGTATAATGGGAGAAGCAAAGGGGAAAGGGACGTCTTTTTGAAATTCCGCTCTCCGGCTTATCTTAATTGCTTTCTGGGATTCACTTCTCACGTAGTAGTCGCTTGTGTGCTTGTGGGCATGTGAGGAAGACAAAGAGGGAATGGCATTAAGGAGAAGTTTGCGCTGTTGAGAGAAGATCGTTAACAAACATTACGTTACTTGGCTACTATGTTGTCTTGTTAGTTGCCGTGTCTTGTTTTTTATTACGATATGGCGATAGAGCAGGTCGTATTATGCGCTGAAAGTATAGTCTGTTTACTATATAGCAGACGAGATAGGTAATAACTACTAAATCACAATTATGGATTTATTTAAATATCCAAAAACGTGACCAGTCATTTCGCTATCGAATTGGGGAACGGGAATTATTCTACAAGGGTTGCATAGCCTGTTCGGGATTGTCATTTTTAACAAAGTAACATCCTGTGGCAAATAAAATTATGAAAGTGGTTCAATTCCGTTTAGTTTATATTTCGAATTAGGGAGGGAGCAGTAATCCAAGAACGGGTAGACGCATTTTCAATGGCGTTTCTTATTGTTAGTTTACTCGTATTACTATTTATCAATATAATGGTTCTATATCAGTAGCGTTCTCTTTGCGAATCGACTCACTTCTGTTATCTCACTACTGAAGTGATATTTGTCTCAGTTAATCCGAATCGAAAAGAACGGGTTCTTAATACTTTGCAATGCGTAAGATTGCCGCAGTGAATTATTTTTATGTTTACTGTACGTAACCACACATAATCACACATAACCTGAGACCACAATTATAATTGGCTGAGAAACATCCAACCAATTTGTAATGGTTTATGATCACGTTTGGTACGTAATGTACTGTCCTGTATCTGTTTGACAACAGGAAGGGCTGAAGAAGGCTCGCCTGCAACGCCCAGTCAAAAAACAAGCCAAAAAACAACTCAAACTACATAATTAGAATATACATTTCAATCATTCAATCATTCAAGTAAGCGTTGGCACGTACTTGAGCATGCGCGGTTTTTATTGCGCACCCTCAGTACACGGTAACGCACCGCCTTGAGCACGGACTATAAATATCAACAGACGAGGGACATCTGTAATGATATACCTCGTCTGTTGTCGTAAACAGACATTACAGTGACAAGTTTATGATTTGGAATAGTTCTAAAATGATTTACAAACATCCTATAAAATATAATATTGCCTGATTTATCTTTTTGCTATCGAGATTTGCAGAATTTATAATGAAATGCAAGAAAATTAAACTTAAACACAAATATTTTAAAACCTACATTCATATATACATATAACAGAATTTTATTTATTCGAAGCCACAATACCGTAGATCATAAACTTAACCGCACATTTATGAAACCGCTATCGCGATATCGATAGGATCGGCCTTATAACAACGCTCGAAAGGTATAACCACCCGACTTTATATTGTCGGTCTTGACGTCCGCGATCTGAGAATACAGTATAGTAATTTATACGCCATCGTCAATAAGGAAATGATAGAAATTGAATTACCGGAGTATCTACTTTACATATTGGTGCAAGCGCATTCGTCTTCGTATGCAATGCGGCGTCCTTTATTGTATGCATCCGGAAGCGATGCAATCCAATAAAGAAACCATATATTTGCGGTTTACGAATATATTGGTATCGAAAAGTCACGTTCCTCTATCCGAAGAATTTTGAAATATTGTTATACTGATTAGGAAATATTTTAATTTCTGTGTTAGAAATACACATAGAAGATAATACATACGTTGTGTAGATGCGTCACTGATTAGCCTCACAAAAAAAGATACAATTTACGCAATATTTGCACAATTATTTCTCTAAAAGTTGTCCTCCTTCGATCAAAAAACTCGATTCTTAATTATTCGGGCAGTTTCGCTTTCCCACTGTATACCTATAGCTCTCTCAATTAAACAACCGATTTTTGAGATTTCGTCTTTTCATAACATGGTTGCCACACATTAGAAAGCATATCATGTGGTTCGACAGGTATGCAGATAGGTTATGGTTAAAAAAAATCGAAAACTATCAATGCTAAATAGAACGTCAAAATGACAAATGTCAAGTAAGTACGTTGACAACTTGCCTTATCTGTGCAACTGGCAATGCTGCAAATGAGGAAATCCTACGCGGACGAAATGTTACTAGTTTTGACATTACTATGCATTTGCTAAACGTGAAGTTGTGGTGGTATGATTTTAACATTATCGCTGTCAAAAGTCTGTTTTGTTGCAATATTCGATCGAATTGGTAATAGTTACAGTGTACTGTTTCTATAGATGGCGCTCACCAGAAATTTCTTAGACAAAAGCGATAATTGAACGGTTGGCAAGTTCTTCGTATATAAAGTTCGATTTTATCGTAGCGCACGCGAAAACAGTTACAATGGTAAAGTTATGGCCAAAATCAATTTTTGCAATGGTTTACGGCCAACAATAATGTGTTCGTGGAAATTGAATAGCGCAATATCCTTCGTACGCTGGTGGAGTGTTTATATAGGATGTGAAATGCTATTAAAGAGAACGTGTTTTGACAAAGTTATTCATCTATATCTTTCGTTACATTGTCTAAACAGAAATGTTAATAAATTTTGTATTTATTCGGTTCTATAAGTACCAAATGAAATATAACCTCTGTGGAATACCTTATTTTTAAATCAAATCATTTGTTTGTCTCGCAGTATTACCCAGTTTACATTAATCCATTTCAACTTTACTATGGTTATTCATGTCCAACCCAAACTAATTAATCGGACATCCGTTCTCAGTGAAATATCCCATAAAGCCGAGTACTCTGTGTCCCTCCTTATCGCCGGAACCCCAAAATATTCATAGTTCGACGGGACACGACAATGACGTCCTGTTAAGAACACAATCTACTCCCCAAATATGTACATTAGTCCGGGTTCAGTTTCAGTTTAGCAGTGCTAACAACCGGGACCGGTATCTAACTACGCGACCCCTACGTGGCTATAATCTTAACTATCACCGACTTGGTCAACATAAAGATATTAGCAATTCCTACGAGATGGGCTCCTTAACCTAATCGTTTTGTAACGCACATATATGAGAACGTAATGTGTCTTCGACATTGTTAAATAATGGATGTAACAATTTACGACGTAAAGAAAAAAAAAACATATAGATGTCGCTTCGTCCGAGTGTGTTTAGAGAGTATTAATGGATGGGCAAATATTTGTTCGAATTAAGTGACAGCCTAGTGAGCAAACAATGAAAACGAATACTAAACAAATTTTCTGTAGTGGAAATAAATAGAAAACGTAAAACCTAAGCAATTATGTAATATACCTATTTTCCATTTAAGTTTAATATGAATGTCATGTACAACAACATTCAAAACCTTAAATAGGAAAAATTGCAAAATTGCGTTTTTATTTGATTCGTTTTATTATTCTTTTCTAACAGAAGGTTCCAAACTCACAATAAAGTAATTAATATCAGATATTAACGCACAAGAACGGATCTGTTCAATTCTCGCCATATTTCTCTTTCCACATCTCGATGAATTTCTTCTTGAGTTCCTCCCTCTTCGCGAAATATTTGGGATACTGAGCTTTCTCCAATGGGTGCCACATGTCGATTGCCCAGTCTGGAGGCATAATGTATCGTCCGTGAGCAGTACCGTAGGGTGTATCTGGAAATCTCCGAATATGCCAATGTAAATTCGCTCGCAGTTCTTTTTCACCTTCTCGCAACAATTCGCTTGCCACGCCCTGATCTTTAACGTACTTATTTCGTTCGAAGCGTGCCCTCATCAGGGCAGTCATGTATCTGTACACATCTCTTCTGTCAATCCAACTTTCTAGATTGCGCAACGCCAATTTATATAGACTCTTCACGCGTTGCACGTGAGTAATTAGTTCCGGAACTGGTATGGACATTTTAAAAGCAAATAATTAAAATTATGGAGATTATTCGAAACGTCAAACGATTGGTGATCGAAATTCACTTCAATTTGCCACTGGCAAGAAAGGCCGGCTACTTCCGAAAAATAAAATAGCTTTAATTTGTTCCAGGTTGGCATTATGCTGAAAAACGTTATTGAATAAGTTAAGTCAAAAAATCGTCTATTGTAGGAAATCTTTTGCAAAAACCAATACATACATTAGTAGCTTGAAATACAATTTATGTTTCATAATAAATATTCTTCGAAGATGAGTGAGATGATCTAGGTCTAATAAATTGCGCGAAGGAGGAAATTGCAAATTCCAGACTTAAACTTCTCCATTATACTACGAGATGATCTGTCAATTTTTAACAACCGTCTCACTTAACTGCAGTGGAGTAGGTGGAACAATGGTGTTAATAAATGACGATTAAACGAATGAATGAAATCAGAGATAAGGGATAGTAGAGAATGGCAACTTAATAACGTGAAATCGCAATTGCGTTTTATTCCCTCTACCTTAAGGAAGTAAATTAAAATCCGCCACGCGGCATTTTTTAATTACTATATATTCTGGTTATTTTTTACTACTATATTCTATATAATTATTAACACAAAAATGAACACATGTTCATATCGAACTCTTTATTTTTTCCGTAATCCGTCTTCAGAATTAGTTACACAACACTTTATGGGAGGCATTGCTATTAAGAAATATAATTAATTGACAATATAGGTACGTATGTAACCCTAAAACAACTTGTAATTTTCAATGAATTTCGTTACATGCGCATGTGCGAATTTGAAATCCACATGAAATCCGTGAACTTTATGGACTAATCACTAACCGTTTATTACTGCGAACACCGAATTGTAAATTTCAAACTGTCAAAATATGAAATTGTTGCACTGCGAGCACATAGCAATTTGTGCGCATGCGTCGTTCAATTTCGGATAGTTTCTGACTGCGCTGCGAACAAAGCTAATAAGAGTCTATACTATATTAATCACTACACCAGCTAACTGTAACAATAACACAAGAAAAATCTAGAAAAAAATTGCCTGCATCTGACAAGCATCAACAATAAAATGGCATTCCGCGTTACCGCTTGTATCGGAAGTACACGAACTACAGCGCCGCCTACCACATGGAAGTAAACTAGAACTTGTATCACTCCACTTATAACTTACTTCGCTCCCCGTGAATGAAATTGATTCGGTAGTTAAATGGCAAAAGGAGCTTACGTTGTTTTTAAAATTTACATAGATGGCACTTTCTGCCATTTAACCACCGTGACTTTATGACATAGTCAAAAAGGTGTTTGAACGTAGCTGGTTTGCAAATTAGTAAACGTAGCCATAAATGAGGTTATGTATAATATGATTACAACGTCGGTTTGGAAACAGAATTCAGCTGTTAAACAAAAATGGCGGCAGTGGCGTTTTGGTGCTTATAGTTTGTTGTGATGCGGGCTCTAAGATATCAAATTTAATTGTGCCAAATCACTCGATTGAAGTGACATCACTCTTCCGATTAAAAAAAAAACCAAGTATAGATGTTGACTAAATTAGTTAGAACAGATTATTCCGTTAATTAAAGTGGAATTAGTTGAAGTTGGTGTGTATTTCTTTATAATTTTCCTGGTGCCGTACTATACCTTTATGCCTCCCGGTGCACTGATATAATCTAATCAAAAGTTTGCTGGTGAGTTTAGAAAAGAAAAGCTGTTATCGACTGCATTTATCCTCTATATAATAAAGTCGGAATTACGTTGTTCATGCACTGTAAGTTGTAAGTAAGTCTATCATTAATGGCACTGCACAAACAGTTAATGGTACTGATACGGACATAAGTTAGTCAAAACATTAAGCAAGAAACCATTCGTTCCGCGGACGTACTGTTATTATCTGACCCAGTTAGGGGGAGTAAATGGGCTCGAATGCGTCGCTTTGCAGCTCGTTACAGGCGAGCGGGCCAGCAATAAAAACAAACACCACTATGCCACGTAGAGACGTTACGTGCCTATGCAACGTTGTACTATTATGCATGATTATACTAAATATAAGCTAATTATCTTATCGCTAATTTCAAAATAGCATGAGAACAAGAAAATAACGAAGAAAATGTATAGGGCAGCTGTTTTCTCCCTAAATTCGCACCAGGGCACAAGTATTGAGTGTTAAATGCGTTGACTTTGATAAGTGCATTTCAGCAACAGCTGCCTTTGAAAAAGTTAATTTTGATAGTTTTACTTCTATAAATGCTAACATTATCGCGAATACATTGAATTCAGTTGACAGTGGTAATGGAACAATATTTTTTACCTATCTAACGTTAAAAAAAGAATACTTCTATTTGTAGATTCAAATTTCGCGGGCTTCGGATACGAGTGAAGTAAGATTAAGATTGACCACGTGTGTGATGTGGCGGTTATGTTATGTTATGTTCGTTTTGTAATGTACGTTAAGAAGAAAAACAGTTAAAATACAAATTACAAACGTTGTGAACGACTTATTTATTAAATACAGTTGCTACATATTATACAATGGAATTTTTAGATAAATAATTGCAAATCTATATTAAATAACATACGATTTCAACAAATTAACAGAACTGGATTAAAGGCCAGTAGTTGAAAGTTTACGTAGCAGCAGACACTATGGATCTATACGATCAAATGCACTACTAAAAGTAATGTATGTACATATATTCCTATATCAGTATGTATGTCCACCTGCCCCTACGCATCAAGCTCTTGACAGATGTACCTATTGAGTTATATATTCACAAGATTAGTTGTTGTAGATCGCCCTCGGTTGTTAGATATATGTGATATAACATTACGATATATGCAGGTATGCATTACGTTTTTATAAATCTTAGCAAAATTTGAAATAATGGATATGGGTCTGTAGTTCCCGATCATGTTTCTGGGACCTTTTTTTATGAATAGGAGTGACTCTAGTGCATTTCCACTTCGAAAATTTGAACGTTTTGGAATTTTTTACGACGAGAATAAATTCAGTGAAAGCATGAGGGGCTCAGTTAACGCAGAATTTACTTTACGAATAAGGAAAGAAGGCACTAAATAATGACCAGCAATATCACTGCCTGCAAACGTAGTCATAATTTCCAGCAAGTCTGCTCTCAAAACAGGAGTTAAAGTGCATTATGTTGATTATTCTCCATGTAGGATGAACTATCTTGATATATGGAGGCAAAGTGGCCAGCAAACGTATTTTCAATACTTTGTGGATCACTAATTTGGAAGTCATTGTAATGTCGAATATCCGGTATTTTGGAAGATCTCCGTCTGCTACGAATAAACTCAAAAACTTGGGGTGGATGATATGTATCAACTTTAACAAGAGAGCAGTCATCAAGGGGCTACAATAAAATCACACGCAGCATTAGAAGCAACAAGATCTAACAATCTATTATCGCAATTAGAAATTGAAATATGTTGCTCGAGATTGAGTAAGTTGGATAAGCAGGTAAGGTGATTCATTTAGGGAATGAGCCAGAATTACTTAAAAATGAAGATTGCGAGGTCGCATGTGAGAGCAGTTGGTTTGTCTAGCAGGAAAACTTCAAGAGTTTCGCAAAACGTTTCAAAATCTTTACAGGAACTGTAAACGAACTGACACGTGAAAATTTCAATTATAGGTGCGAGTGTTGTAATTGGGGTTGCATTTATAATGTCAAAAGTAATACCATCAGAAAAACTAACCATGACTACACCATCAATAGATCGACTAATCAACGAACATCTCCTATCACATCTAACAGTGATGTAGTGAGCAGACAGATATTTAAAATTTTGGAAGGATTCATCGAGCCATGTCTCAGTAATACTGATAATACAAAAAAAAACGATTGACATACAAATTGCACCTTAATACAGAGGCATGCCAATCTTTGAACTCCTAGGAGTTTGGCTGTTCTTTGCCTCTGATTTTTCTTTGGCCGACAAATTAGGCAGCCATAGGTAATCATGGGTCTGCAATATAGAACCAGTGTGCCATGCGTGGTCCCGATGATTTTCTTGTAATTCTGCGACTCATCATGAGTGCCATTGTTTATCATTCTATCCAAATGCGTATTCCAGATGAGTTTGGTATCTAGGGTTATACCTAGGTATTTAGTTTCATGCTTCACCTGCGTTATCTCATTATAAAACATAGGGGGTTTTAGGCCACTTAGATTTCTCTTCTTTGTGAAGGGGATTATTGCCACTCTAGCAGGATTTACCTTAAGGTTTTCCTTCGTGCACCACCTCTCCACTGATTTCTTTTTCTGAAGTTCTTTGCATTAGTTCTGATGTTATGCTGGCATTCTTACCCAGTGTGAGAATTATCACGACATCCCCCTGGGTGTAGAATCTTTCATTATTTAGTGAGACTAGCAGCTCGTTCTGTTCTGCAGCGGAGGGGATAGGACCCCTCCTTGCGGACAGCCCTTGTCTACCGACACATGCATCGTCTCACCTGCTAATGCTGCCTTAACGAGCCTACCCAAGGGCATGGCCGCAAGCAGCCCGTATCATGTAAGGGAGTTTTTAAGGGAAATTTTAAGAAATTATTTTCTTATATGAAACCTTTTTTATACTTGATGTAAAAATGTTTTCTTGAATAGGGACTGGTTTTTGCAAGAAAATCTAATTTCTTGAGATGAGAAAACATTTCTACCAGTGTATTGCTGAGTGTCTAATATTCTGAATTTGGTGAAGTAATCCGTCGAAATGAGCCGATAGTATACATTATGTGTTTATTTTTTGTGTATGGGTATCAACTCTATAAATTTTTTAAAATTCTGCCTTGTAGAGATAGATTTATCTGTTCGACCACAGGAGGATCGAATACATGCCAATGAAATAAATTTTTTTTTCCATGATGTTTCTTATCCTTCAGGTTGACTCCGTGATGAGGCTTGAACTTCCCAAGTTCTAATATCGCACTGATGAGTGGCCGAGATTTACAATTTATTTGTTTATTGTACCGTAATACATTTTTATTTAAGGTTACATTGAATGATTTAGTGTACAAACACGCGTGTTACAATACATTGCTGTGCGAGACGTGAGGATTTTTTGAACACCCGGCAATAACATATATAGGGTACAGCATATATAGGGATACGTACATACATTTAGTAGATACAGTGACATACAGCGCGCGTTTGTACTATCTATAATAGTAGATAGGTCGTTCCGTCTGATATTGATCTCTAACGAGATGCAGCGGGTGTTACTCAAGCAGTGCGCCCTCTGGTGAGTAATTTTTCACGTAATCGACTGCTCGTTTCAATTTCCAGCGCTTTCAGCGACGTTAAAGCCATGATTACGCTCCGCAAGGTCGTTTCCGTTCGATCTGGTGGGTCTATATAGTTCTTTTCGTTTCTCTATCGCGGTACGGTACGAACGGGCAGATAGCACCTTCTTTCAAGTCGCAAGACGGTAAGTTCAGGGTTATATTAAAGTTAAATTGTCAATATCATATGTAATTTACTTTAAAATTAGATATTTTATGTTTAATATACTACATTTTAAGAAATCTCATCGTTTAATACAATCAAACCTTTCAGGTTGGAAAAAAAAGTATTTACAGTTTTATCTGTTCTTTAAAATAAAGAGTTCAAGGGGTGGGGCAGACGGATCGAAAACAAGCACAGGTTCGGGGGCAAGAGTATGCGAGGGGAGACCGGAGCGAAGACTACGCGTACCGCTTTACATTTTTGCGGACAGTCAAGCTGCCTTAAAAGCATTGGCATCTTATCGGCTATCTTCCAGACTGGTATGGGACTGTCTGCAAGACCTTCAAAACCTGGCGAAGCAGAATACAGTCAAGCTGATGTGGGTGTCGGGGCACGAAGGAATTGCAGGCAATGACCAGGCGGACCAGCTAGCAAGGAAGGGATCCGAAATGATCTTCATTGGATCTGAGCCAGCTCTTGGGATCACAAGAGTTGCTGCGCGTGGTGGTCACTGAATGGGTGACACCACAGATACTGGCACCATGTAGCAGGAGGTATATTACAGCTTCGACATCAGGAAAACTTATTTCGCAACATTTTAAAGGTTGGTTAACAGGTAGTGTCTTACCAAACGCTGGATCCGAAAGTGTGTTGTTGCAATATTCTTGGAATGGTCATTGTCCAAGTGATATTTGCACAATTCCGAACCTTTGAATGCATACGGATTTAGAAAATCGAGAAAATTTTTATATGGTGTGCTACTTATGAATCGTAATATAAATCTGCATCGAAAAGCATTATTCAGTTACAATCTTTAACTGATAGGGGAAGGGAGGGCAAGATGGAAGGTCTAACTTTGTGTTGTAAAAAAACTAAGAAGGCGTAGCTTAAATCTTTT
>JARFOC010054733.1:0-19404 GCA_031763485.1 Osmoderma eremita | reverse complement strand
GCATACTGTTATTTCGTGGATGATGCGATGCATTGTTGTTTGACCAACACAAAAATTAAAATCTTGTCCTAAAGATCATTGGTAGGCTCCTGTAGCATAAAACCTTAATGTGGCTAAGATCTTATGCTCAATTGAGATTGCAGATGAATGTGGTGTTATATGTAAATGAGGTGTTAAAAGATTTATTAGGGTCCGTGTCCTGTCTTTTGATAAACGAAATAGCTCCTTTAATCGTTCATCGGGGATTTCAAAAGGGTTGCTTCTATCTCGCAGTCGACGTCTATGCAAACGATATTGCAAATTAGCGTCTGCTCGTTCACGAGCTGCAAAATCTTCCAATGCGCCGTGGAAAATTGGTAGCATCTGGAAATTCAAGAGCATTATCACAAACACCTAATATGCATTTATGTTTATAATACCTTGGGATAATTACTATAATTCCTTATAAGAGGTATAAAAAGCAAGAATTTTATTTTCTTTGTTCGAGGATGGTTCAACGTGAGGCAATAAAGATATATTATTATTATTATTAAGGCAAATGTACGTATTCTATTAAAATATTTGTTCGAACTGTCACCTTATACCATATATATACCATATACCATATATATACCATAGATATACAATGGACAAAAAGAACTGACAACCTACTAAACATAAAATACTTCACTATTTACGATGTTGCAAGTTTTCCAGATTCGACATCAATAGTGAATCAGTCGATTCGTATATTGTCGATGTCGAACGTTTCGATTCGACAGTAGTTCTGATCCCCTAGCTGAGGCCGGATTCCGTTAGCTCGATATCGACAAACTCGATACTATGGGAATTCTGTAACAGCCACTCGATACCCCTGTCGCCAAAATCTATCCGTTTACTCGATAGGTCCCTCGCTCTCGGGTGGTGGTATCATCTCTTTCCCGCACGCGGGAGTTTGTTTTGTATCTGCCTTTATGAGTTGCGTGGTCACGAATGGTTGTAAAATGTAAATGTTCAAAAATATTTTTGAGGGTATTTCGCATAATAAATTTTACAATGAAATTTAAAACACACGTATAGTTAAAAGTAATAGTGGAATGCTAAGTAGACAGTTCATTTGTATTTTAGCTGCTATCTGTGACAGAACATTTATTTTTTTAAAAACAATTATTTAACTTAAATTATTTCTTTTTATGTAAGTATGTATATATTTATACATTTGAAATAAAATTTATGCGTTACAGATGGCATTCAAAGTGAAAGAAATCCATTGGGAAATTATGTTAAATTGTATGGAAAAGCACGGGGAAATCGCGACTGGGCAATTTAGATCCGTTAATGGACGGGATAATTATAAAATGCTTTTGTTCGCCTTACACTTACTACTAAATGAGGAGTTAATAAATCTATTAAAAAATTAGCAAGTACTTTTGTTAGTCGGAATAATTCGACGAATCTTTTTTCTGGCATAGCTAACGGATTACTGTTATCTCGCAACTGTCTTCTGCATAAAATTAATCGCCGATTATTTTCCGCATTAGCTTCCAGCAACATATTGTAACATTTTCGGTTATTAAAAACGTTGTCGGGGTTCAAAATTAACAATACAGGCGATATATAAAATAAAATAGATTTATTTTTACACTTACGGACTAATAAAAATTATAATAAAGCAGAAAGAACACTTAAACTAATTAATTAAACTATCGCTAATTTAAAAACAATTGAACCACAATTAAACACTTATTTATTTTCACTATTTATCCCTATTATTTGTTTGCACTATTTATTTCCACTCACGAGAACTTTACTGCACGGCTATCTCGTACGTGCTTCCCGAACTGAACTCTCTCTCGTACTGAACTGGACTGAACTTAACTGCCCGGTACGCGGTCACTTTAAATACCCCGCCACAGAATCTCGACTGTTCGATTCCACAAACTTCTATTACCAGAATATTCGAATTCTCGTAACGTACACTTCCAGAATTCCAGCGCACGTTCTACGCGCATCCGTCGCTCGGCAACTAGCGCCATCCAGGAACGCCCGTCGATACTACAGTTCCCTTGCGCGCGTAACAATATTGTGAAATATGGGTAACATCTTTTAGAATAAAGAATAATTTTTAAATTATTCAACAACTGTCAGATACTTAAATCTGAGCAGACGTGAACTTCTAAACCAAAACTTATATTATTTAGACCTTTTGTATACTTGAACCCGAAATTACCCGAGCCTTCTCTACGCGATAGAGATACGGAATCGCTCTTCCCCTCGACATCGAGTAGGGTATCGTCACAGACTACCAGACCGGCAACTGTAGGTAAAAATATTATCCGAGATTTTAGACGGAGATAGCAAAATCAGCTATCCCCCTCACTTATTAGAAAGCCAGTCGCAGGTAGCAGTACCAGACGTAATTTTTAAATTGACGCGGTAAATTTGAAATTAGTCTGTTTTTATAGATTGCGTCGCAAATATTTTAATACCAAATTTATTACAAACAACAATTTTATGGAAATTAATACAACTTTTAATCAATAACTAATCATTTTCCATAATATTAAAAAAAACTGATACTAATTTCCATAAAATTCTTGTTTGTAACAAATTTGATATCAAAATATTAGAGATTACACAAACTTGTCTTACATGATTTCTATAAAATTGGTGCAAAAATGGTTTATATGGACTGGGTATTGCAAAATTGCAGTGAAATATTAACACTGTATGTAACTTCGAACAGAAATCAGGTATAAAAAATAGTTTTCATTTTAATCTTATTCATCATGAGTATAATAGCGTACACAGCGGAACTACATGTAAATAACTCTAATCTAGTACTTATAAACTATACCTAATCTAAAAAAAACTAAAGGTTTTTCAACTTTTTCAGTTTTCTTTTAGTACCCCGGCAGTCTACACGATTCGCTTTGTTTTCTTGATTTTTTCGTTTACAGAATCAAGGAATCCCTATTCGGCAAACTCCTTTCAAAAATGCATCTCCTTTAATTTATGCATACTTCGAAATACCAAAGGTGTCTGTTGATCAATTTTGTATGCATTTACCAGATGTTCAAATGCTGCTTCCATCAGGCAACTCTGCTCAGATATTTCAACTGGCAAACTTAACTTATATTTACAAAATAGTGCTGCAGTACATTTAAGAAGATGTGGAGGATCGAAGATAGTATAAATTTTATTTCCCTCATGCATAAAGTATGGTTGGGCCATTGTTGTTTTCATATGTTTCAATGCACTAACGTTGTTTGTGCCCATATCACAAATCGTAGCGACTACATTCAATCTAGCTATATTCTTAGCAGCAGTTAGGACGTCAATTAATAATTGTTGCAATGTTTCTGCTGGACAACTGCCACTTACAAAGCAAAAAGCTAAGGGCTGTTTCCATTTTCTGCGGAGTCCTAGTGCCATGAATACTAGTGCTTTGTTAGCGAAAAGCATCCTTGAGACTTTGCCCTGGCCAAGATCTTCATAGCCTCTTATGCAATCAGCGTTTACATCATATTGTATAAATTGCTTGATATCCATTTCATCAAATGATATTATGCACAGTCTGTCTTCCACCATACATGAGGCTAAGCTGTTATCTACATGTTGAAACAGATGTACATTGATCCCTGCTTCGAAAGGAATTTTTACCAGCATGGTTGTCAATGTTCTTCTTGAAGGTAACGCAACCAATTGGCGTAGCAAACTATAGCATTTTGGACTACGTTTATGCAGTGCTAAAGTTATAATTTTCTCGTCACGTGTCCATCTCCTACCTTTTGGAACACGCCTTGTACAACGAATTTGCCCTATTAAGAAATCGGCTGTACGCAAAGGCATGTCCTTCATAATTTTTTTTTACTATAGCGGATTCGTCCATCTTGTTCTTAATACTTTTCCCTCTCTGCTTACATTCTTTTTTTCGAATTTAACTTCCTTTTTTGTCAAAGTCGTTAAAGGTCTCGCAATTGTAGCGAAATCTTTTATGTATTTTCGGAAATAGCTAGCGAATCCCAAAAATTGACGAATCGTATGAACGTCCTTAGGTACAGGGAATCCTTTCACAGCCTCGGTTTTTCTTTTGCCCGGTTTTACTCCGTCTTTGCTAATCTCATGACCAAGATATTCTATCTTTTCCATAAAGAACTGGCATTTCGACAATCGCAGCGTAAGTCCACTTTGTCTGAGGGTTTCAAGAAAATCTCTTAGGTTGTTAAGTCCAACTTCGAAACTTGTTGATGGTAGCAAAATATCGTCCATATATGCCAGCGCTTTACCGTACCGCAGATTGCCCAAAACTTTATTAATGACTCTTTGGAATACTGCCGGTGCATTAGCTAACCCAAATGGAACGCGCAAACACTCGTAGTGCCCATCTGGAGTTATAAAAGCCGTTTTTGGAATTGCTAATTCATCCAACATAATCTGGTGATAACCACTAGCTAAATCCAAACTAGTAAAGTAGTTGCATTCTTTTATCTTTTCCAGGAAGTCGTCGATGTACGGGAGTGGGTATCTATCTTTGACCGTTTTCGCATTGACCGACAGATCGTCTACGATATCTCTCACAACTTTTCGTTCGTTATGAGAGAGACGATATGGTCGATAAACAATCGGTTTATCATCCGTAAGATGAATTGGCATTTTTAATATGTCCGTCTTTCCCAGTTCACTAGTGTTGCGAGCAAAACAAGACCTGAATTCATTAATCAGATCGACTAATTTTCCTACCTCATCGGATGCCAAATTGACATTGTGAGATATATCTGCAGCCTTAAAGGGTTCAGTGTCTCGAATATCAGTGAAAGAAACATTTATAAACGAGTCTGAAGATATATCTTTATAACATGGTACACACCTAGCTAATATACAGTTCGTACTTACTTTGACTTCCTGCCCTGAGACATTGGTAATAGATACGACCCCATCCTCAGCTTTCGTAATACCGTCCTCCAGATAATGTTCTCTTCCAGGTATAGGCCTTAACGTTCTCTGCACGTATACTTCCCCACGGGCAGTACCTCTTGATGTCACAACTACTAGCGCCGTGGTTTTCGGTGGAATAACTGTGTTTTCTTTCGCCCATAGTGGTATCTTGCGGGGTGTCACTTCCAAGACGTCGCCTAAATCGTCATATATAGACATTAACCTAACCTTTTCTCCAGAAACTATCATAACTACATCTTGTTTGTTTAGTAGTGTTTGTCCATAACCGATACTTCTTGGGCCCAATCAGGAACAATGAGGGCTTTTACTGTGTCCTCCACACGATCTATTTTAATTGCAATGTCTGTTTCTCCGATAACGGTTACCTCAGAACCTCCATATCCAGAAATTTTTAGAGTGGTCGGGGAGGAAATGACACCTAAATCTTTAGCATTTTCTTCCCTAATTAAAATACCACCAAAACCTGAATCCACGTACGACTGCGTAGGCTTTCCGTTCATCCAGCAATCAAAAAAATACAGCTCGTTGTAGCTATTCACTTGAGGTTCCGTTATCAGATTCTTTACAACAGTCCTCCGACAGTCCTTAGGCAAGTGTCCTATACGGTGGCATTTGGTGCATTCAATTTTAGGCTTGAGGCATCTGTTTGCAAAGTGTCCCTTTTCCTTGCAGTTGTAACAGCGCTGCTCGTCTTTGAACGTCTTCTTAATCTTGACATTCACCCGCTCTTCGATGGGTCGTTCCCAACGTAGTTTCTTCCCATGAAATCGTTGCGCATTCGACGAAACTTCTGATCTTAACATCGAAAAATACTCCGCATATAGAATATCGGGTGTTTCGTATCTGCCAGCCCGTGCTCCGGCTTGAATACTAACATGAGAAATTCCGTCTATCACACAGGATACCGCTCTTTTACCGCTTATTTCACATGCAATCAATAATTCCATTTTATCGAAATAATATTGATCCCAGGATTCAAACGGTAATTTCCGACGGTTTACCAATTTTCTAAGCGTTTCTGCGTAATCCTGGTGTTCAGGAAATGTTTTCAATAGCAATATTTGTGTATGAAAACTTTCGTGACCCACTGTATCTATGCTAATTAGAATTGATTTTAAGGTGAATATTCTTTTATATCTTGAAATGTTAATTTAATTGGTAAGTTACCTAAATTTTATATCACAGGCAATTTTCTACAAGAATTACATAATACAATTAATCTGGTAGGCGGGTAAGCTGTCATACCACTTACGTGCCAAACCCCCAAGGCGACTTTGCATATGAAAAATTACTGTTTGTTCGTCCCAATGATTAATCAAAGCAAATTTTTCGATCTTGGTAATCTATTTTTGACTGCTGAGACCTGGATTTCCGGGCCGAAATTCGGGTATACATTCCGGTCGTACATAGATATTCGGTACTTTCGGCGCAGACTGTACTTGTTGGTTTGCGAATTTTTCAACTAACGCTTCCAATCGACTTATACGATCAAAGGAATCTCCCCCTGATGAAGACGAACTAGCAAAAGGTTGATGGGAATTTCCACGTTCGCGTTCGCGTAGTGGCGGTGTACTGTTTCCAGCCACGGATCCCGAATTAAAATTGTTGCGATTACGCGATTTTGTTCTTTTGCGTTTATAATTGTAATCGTTGGAGGAACTAGAACTTGTGCTTGATTTAGAAACAGATCTTTTGCGTCCCATTTTCGGAGAACAGAAACACAATAGCTATTCAACAATTATTAGTTATTGTAGTGATGTAAATAAAAGATATCAAACCTTTTATAAATTTGGGAATTGTAGGTTATCCCACAAATATATATATAAGCAAACGAAATAAAACGTTTCACCCCGAAATTGTACGTTATTTCACAGTGAGATGCAAACAAAAGAAATCAAACGTTATCACACTGGGAAATTATGCATTACACAGTGATATGCTTAATATCTTATGTGTTGAAGTTGTCCGTTATTCAGCCAAGTCAATAGATAGAAAAAAAAGTGTTTATACATACGGTTTCAAGTCCCACAAGCACACTATATCTCTTAAACAATCTCACACCAACAAAAGACACGCAGGACAATCCCGCCGCTGCTTCTATAAACGATTTTAAATAAAAGTCCTCACTTTATAACTAAAACATTCAATAGCAATAAACGGATTATTAGCGATACATAGGTATATCAAATGAACTTCTCGACCGCGCTGAATCGAATGCCGCTTGTGAACCCTTTCAAGGGCCTCCCGCTATCCGCTGTCCGTTTGTTTTCTTTTTCGTCGGGCTTACAAAGCAAGATCGCCGAATATGAGGGCAGCGTTCACGATATTGTTTACATCAACATTAGTACTTAATGTAAATATCTTAACCACTGTTATTATTAGAAGAAAATATACAAAAGCAACTACACTTCGGCTCATTAACTGTGCAGCTATCTTCACTTTCATTGCAGATCTCATCATTCTTTTAGTTTAAACATACTGCGAAAGTGCATTAGACTTTCCTGATCAATTCTGTAGGTTTCCAACACATCTGAGAATTTGACATCCATTACTTTCGTTTCAGAACCCACATCTATTGGAAGGCTGACAGAATGCTTCCGGAATAAAGATGCTGTACATTTCAGCAAATGCGGTGGATCAAACACTGTAAAAACTTTTCTCTCGTTGTGTACAATGTATAGTTTTGCAATAGAAGATTGCATGCTTTCTAATGCTTTTACGTTATTTAAACCCATATTGCACACAGTGGCAACTACATTTAATTTTGCAATATTAACTGCAGCATCCAAAACTTCATACAGTAGCTTTTCTAAAAGGTCTGATGAACAACTTCCACTTAGAAAATAATATGCCAGTGGTTGCTTCTATTTTTCGCGAAGACCTTGAGCCATGAAAACCAGAGCTTTCTTGGCATACCTCCCCTTTGTATCTTGATTTCCTGAAGTTTCAAATCCTTGGATGCCGCCTGCAGCAGCGTCATACTGGATGTGTTGCTTTATATCCATTTCATCAAAAGCAGTGATGCAAATTCTATCTTCCTCCTTTCCAGAATTTAACATTTGGTCTACATGCCTGAATAAATGCATGTTAATGCCGACTTCCAAAGGAATTGTTTCTAACAACGCAGTCAATGTTCTTCTAGAAAACAGTGCAACAATCTTACGCAGAAGAGTGTAGCACTTGGGACTTCGCTTTTGTAAAGCCAATGCCATGATCTCCTCCAATGTCCATCTTCTACCTTTAGGACATCGTCTCGCACATCGAAGCTGAGATAGCAGGAAATTGGTGGTATGTAAACTCATATTTTTAAAAAGATTTCTGGCTACACTTCGACCATCCATATTGTATAGTTCCTTAAAATTTTTTCCACGACGTTTGCACTCACTTTTTACTTTTCTCAAATGATCCTCTTTTTTTAAATAATATTTATACGAGCCCTTTTCTTGGGTGTAACATTGGCGGCAGTTAGTTCTTCAATGTTCCTAAACAAAGAACATTGGGCTTTGGTAAAAGTTGAAATCCTATAAAAAATTACAATTATAAGTTGTTTTTTTAAATATAAAAAATTGTAGATACATGTATCAGTCGTAATTTATATATCTTTTAAGAACAACAACCGCAACTTTAGTAACATTATCTTATTACTAGCACTTATTAGCTATGACTGCACGATTACATTATCTTAGTTTTAATAAATTGCAGAATTGTTTACCTTGATCCTGTTGACATCGAAGTTTCAAAACATTTTTGCGGTGTGACAGGTTCTGCCGTTACAGGTGTTGATATTGAGGGTTGTACTTCTTCATCCAGTTGTTTGCTGGTATGAACTGTAACTGGCAAAATGGAAGAAGATGCCGGAAATAAGCTGGGGAGAGCATTTTTATTTTAAAACGGAAGGTGCATTTTGATATGAATGTGCTGCAAAGTGACGACTGCATATCCTGTGATTACGTAGCGATTCTCCTTTAAAAATCATTCCCATTGCTTCCTGCCAGATACGTAACCTACAATATTTCAAAGACTGTTATATCACAAAACAACAATGATTCCCTTATTGTAAAATGTTGATACTTAGCAAAAATTTTCAATTTAACAATAAATTATTTCACTATGATAATTGTTTTTTACTGTTAAATAACGCGCTAATCTTAGATTAGATATGTATGGTGCAATAAGTAATGATTATAATAAAGTGGTTTCATACTTACTGGTTTATGTTGCTTGGGAAATAATGCATTTTGTCAACCTCGTGTTCTCCGTATCCACATACAATACACTTTGTCATATCGAAAATCTAGGTATAATCTGCAAATAAATTATTGGATGCACATATCGATCGATGAGCCGGCGCATTATCGTGCAATAAACGTCAACTCCTTTCCTCACGATATTCTGGCCGAATGCGACGAATACGATGCAACAACCGTCTCAAAACATCAAGATAAAATGGCGCGTTAACCTATGTGCCCGGTGGAACGAACTCATGATGAATAATACCCTTTGCATCGTAAAAACAAATGAGCATTGTCTTCACTTCTGACTTCCCAAACCGAGATTTTTTGGTTGCCGGCTCGTTTTTTGGCCTCCATTCGGAACTTTGGCGCTTTGTTTCCGGTTCGTATTGGAAACACCACGTTTCGTCACCAGTAACAATATTGTAAAGGTAGTTTTCGTCCTTTTTGGCCTGTGTAACGACGTCCTTGTAATGTTGGATTCTGAGCAATTTTTGGTCGTCAGTCAACTTGTGCGGCACAAAGTGAGCACACATCTTCCGATAGCTCAAATGGTCGGTCAAAATGCGATAGATCGAATCTTTGGACATTCCCAATTCCATTTCCATAATGATGATTTTGGCTGAATTTTGAGAAAACCACGCACTTTTTCGATGCTCTTTGGCGTAATCACGAATTTCGGCTGGCCGACATGGAGGTCGTGATTAATGTCTTCACGACCGTTTTTAAAGCGCGTATACCACTCATGAACTCTGCCACGGGAAAACAATCATCACCATAAACTTGTTGCATCAATTGAAACGTTTTCCCGAGTTTGAAACACAACTCAATATTGGCTCTTTGTTCGATATATTTGAGACGCTATAAAGCCTGATTTATATCAATAGAATAAGCATATATGTATTGGGTTCTAGTCTCTTTCCAAACAAACTATTTTTAAATACACCACCATCACTTTGTGAACCATATGCTCCTACATCAACCACTTAAAAAATATAGTTAGCATCACACAAAGCCATTAATACGATACTAAAGTTTTTTTTTTATAATTATAATATAAAGAACCACTTCTTGCCGGAGCCTGAATATTAATATGTTTGCCATCCACTGCCCCAGTACAATTTGGAAAATTCCATAATCTGAAGAAATCATCAGATATAACTTTCCAATCTTATGTGGTAGGTTCGCTTAAATATTCTGGTGCATATACATCTCATATTGATTTGCATACTTCGTGGATATATTTATGCACAGTTGTCAATCCCAATTTATATGACCAAGCCAAGCTTTGCATACTTACACCTTGTGACAAATACCTGCAACAGAGTCTTTTTAGCATGTATTTCTTTATATATTCCAAAAAGTATCATACTGCAATGTCATAGCCAATTTTTCCTCTGGAGATACTCTATCTGAAATATTTCTTCTTAATCGCTTTTCTAAACCTAATAAAAAAATTGGAAATACAGCAAGGGTCATCCTTGTATATTCAAAAACTGTTCAGCATCCTCACTCTTAATTTTCAGGAATGTGGCAGCATAAAAACCCTTTTCGTGTCTGTCTCGATATATTGAACGAGTCTTCCAGCGTCTATTTCTAATATTTCTTTTTTTTAACACATGGGCTGCAGCCACCAATAGAACTGTACAGGTGGCTAACAAATACGTATTAGCCGCCGTATCATTCATTCTACATAGAAAAAAATCTACTACAAAAGTGTGGTCATCTATATTTTATATACATACCATCTATATTTTATATACATACAATATTCCATAATAATCCAAACACGTGTGACATCAACCACTGGTAAGCTTAAAAAGAACGAATTTGACGCTCAATCCTCCCACCATCCGTCACTCTAGATTTTATCGATTTCTATGCGATAGCCGATACTGATCGTTATCGACTGTCGCGACGCCTAATCTATCTACCGCTAGATGGCCTTGCTACCCCCAATTCGTACAGATAATTTATTTAATTTACAATTATACTCTACATGAAATCGGCACGTTACAAATTTTCGAGGCGATTGGTGAACATTTCCTGGTTTAATGATTCAAAGTGATTTGGGTTTCTATCTTAATATAATTTTGATAGACGATCCCACATCGTTTTTGCGATTTCACAGGACTGAATCTCCTTGATTACGGCGTTTGTTACATTGCTTAAAGCGGAACGAGCTTTCCTATCCTTTTCGGCATTTTCAGTATTGTCTAAAGAAACGCCATAAGTTTAACGGTCTTCTAAATGGTAACAAATAGCCACCTTCCATGTATTGTAATTCGTACGTCGAGTCAATTTTTCAATATTAGATGGTCCAGCATTCGGGAGTGCTACAGGCATTTTCAAAACGAAATTTTCCCTTTCTTTTCTTTTACAAAACTTCTTATAAGAAGAATGTTCAGGTTATGTCAAAACCAGTACACGTGGTTATTTCGAACAACGCTCTCGTTTTCAAAATTTATTATGGAAAAACAAGAAACCCAATCTCTATAGCTTCATTAGTCAATATCTATATTTGGGATATAGATCAGTTAGATGCAGTTGTGGCTTTTATTCAAGGTTCCATAGATGACGAGATATTATGTGTATGGAATGCCCAGAGGGCCTCAAAGTCTCTAAAGAAAAGAAAGATAGAATTATTTATCTACTTAATAAGGCAATTGATTAAAGCAATCTGGAAGAGTAGATGTCTAAGGTGGTTATCTGTGTAATTGTTTCTCTCACTTCTATGTATTTCCCCGTAAGACGTCATCACATCCGGTTTCAAATCCGCTATCGCCCTCCATCCCTAACGTACGTATATGCGTGCATCGGAATGGTAGTTATCTAACGCTAATGAAAGGTCATAAAATGAAATTAATGAGGCATGAAATTGGCAGGCGGGTGTCTCCATCTCTCTCTAAGGCTCGCTGGAGCTGGAAGTAATTGGTAAAAAAAAGATATTGTGTATACAGGTGCGTTCCTGTCAAATAGAGGGAGATAGAAAGCGCCGTAGAGTTACGTGCGCCCGCGCGGGGTAATTACGCTGCCGCGTCACGGGAGACGCATAATGTACCAGAATCTAAAATGCAATCATTGCATAACGGTCTTCTCATTATTAACATACTACCGGGCGAGATTGCATGCGTAAACTGTAGAATTAATGAGTCCGTGTGCATATACACGTATTCATACCATGATCATTATTTAAGAACATATCGCAGACCACTGAAGTCGGTTCGCTGCTACCAGTGGCGGATTCAGGGGAAGGGCACGGGGGCACGTGCCCTGCCTGTCATAATTTCACGGAAATACAAAAAAGACATACCTAGCTACGTGAACTGGAAATCCCAACCAAATTGTCAAATTTTACCAACACAAAAAGTTTAACAGCCTTTTTGGCAATTACACTTCCTCTGTCAATCCAATTGCAAAGCTCTAACCTTAACTATAACCAAGCAATGTCAATTGTCGAGGATGGGAAGTCTGTGTTAAATATAATTCAAGATACTCTGAAGATCAATTTAAAAGTATATTGAAAGAAACAGTGTATTGCTGCAGAAATGGACGTTAATAAGGATTCCTAGAATAACTACTGTTCAACAAAATCGTGCCAATACTCGGATGACTGAACCTATGGATTTTTTTGGAGTAAATATATATATATTTACCCTCCCTGGAATGTCTGATAGGGAAACTACAGCAAATAGTTCCAAAATTTTACTTTGAATGTAATTTTCTCGATAAATACATCATTACAGCTGCTCAAAGTTACCTGACTCACCCTCCGCAACAACAGCTCTCTCCGGAGAATTACACTTATGGAAGGAACTATGGATAAAACAGTTACATAAAGCTGATAGTCCAATAGAAGCCTATTAGCTTCAATGTTTCCCAATATTCAATGTATTTTGAAAATTCTTTGCGTCTTGCCAGTGACAACTGCCACTGTGCAAATATCTTTCAATACTCTGAAAAGAATTAAGTCATATTTGAGATCGACCGTGTGCGAGGATTGTATGGACTCGGCATAATTAATATAAACAAAAGCATAGAAGTAGATCCTGAACTGGTTCTAGATCTGTTTGCAAAGAATCGCACTCGAAAATTGCAATTACAATTTATTTAAACCAGTTTTACTTTGTTCTTATTTTATATTTACCTACTTTTTTCCTTTCTTTTATGTAAAAATGTAAATCTAAAATTTGAATCAATTATGTTAGAGCTATTATCTACTGTTAAGTTTCCAAATCAGCAATTTAAGTGTCTCTATTTACCAACTAAATGGCGGCACTAATAAGTCTTATTTGTAGATCTCGTAAAAGAATAGTTATTATAAAAAAGGTTAATCTGCCACACGTTCCAGAGATACGGATAACTGTTACACATTTATTAATAGGTACCTACAACAACACTGGGTATAAAGGCACATAATTTGCCACGTGACTTTGTGCCCCCTCTGTCGATTCTTTCTGAACCCGCGCCTGGCTGCTACCATATACCGTAAACTTGTAGAGATGAAGCGGAAACGTGTAAACTACTAATAAATCCGATTTCAAAAAAATAATAATGTATATAACGAATGCAATAAATTACTTGATATCTGATTTTCAAAAAAAAAAAAAACAATCATGCGGAAGCGACGGCTGAATCTACACCGAAGATATATAAATTACTTGATGTGTATTTAAAAAAATTCTAAATGAGATCTAAAGGAGAGGCGTCGACTAAACCTGCGAAGGATATATAAAATACTTTATTCGTTTGCAAAAAAAAAATCCAGTAGAATTCTCGCGAGATTGCATGCGTATTAATTAAGTGGTAGAATTAACCGTCCGATTAGTAACCGAGTACCCGGGTATCCATTTCAGTTTCCAAGGTAGAATTTATTAACCTCCCCTTCAAAAAATTCTACTACTGCCCGAATCCCCATAATAGTTTGACGCCAATTTTCCGTCAAAATTTTTCAAATTCATTCATTCAATAAAAGTTATTAACTATCAAACTCTATACCCCCTCCTTTCAATGACTGGGTACCCGGGTACTCACTAAGGTCATTATTATCCGCGCTGTCAAAATTGTCTGCTAATATCTTGATATGTTTCACATCGTTTCGGCTAATTAGTGATATTCGTAGAGTTTTCTTATAAATAGAAGTATAGTTAGCCATATATGCTCAGTACTCCCTGAAAATTTCAACTGCCCATACCCTCTGGTTTGGTCTCTACGCTCCTCAAAAATTCCTCGATTGTACTTCAAATTTCCTATACTATCGCTCAACTTTAATTTTTTTTGCGACACTTTTGGACAGCAGAATCGCGTGACGTTTTGCAGGTATAGTTAGCGGGTATAGAACGTACGGGGTGTAGCCCTACCATCCCAAAAAAGGCGTGTATTACGTTTTACGATTAGGAAAGTTGGGTAATTGGAATAGAGCTATAAAAATTTACCTTTTTTTGCGTTTATATTAAATTCATTGCAAGTACATATACCTTCATACATAGTAAAAAATTCACTAATAACCTATCTTTTACATTTACTTTGCACAAGTTGTTGATCAATTGTTTTAGCGTTAAAAACCTTTTCTTTATGGTGGTTAATCATCCCCTGAAAATAAAATCACAAGACCGTTAACACTCTGTATAACGACAATAAATATGAAAAATACAAGGAATTGTAGAAAACAAAAATAAGAAATTCCATTCTAGAGTAATATATACTAAAACTAAAATATATCCTAAACTTTAATTCCCCAAAAGAACATTGATGCATGAAAAGAAAGATATACATATTTCCCTCAACTGAAATACTAAAACTAAAACAAGTATAATTGTAAGAACTACGTAATATTTAGAATAACATTCATATTTTAGTAGAGTCCTTAACCGGTTCGGTTGCCCTGTTTTTTCTAGAATGGTTCTCAACCTATGCCATATTTTCAGAGATAGAATGCCCAACGTGTCTTCATTTCATCCCTACAGATCGTTTGCTCTCGGAGGACCTTCATGAAGAGTTAGATCTGCCTTTTCACAACTGACCACAGATTTACATATGATTTAAATCTGGACTCCTAGCTGGCTAATGCAGAACATTTATGTCGTTGTCCGTCAACCAATCTCTTGCGACGTGTTATGTGTGAATGGGGATGTTATCATGTTGGGACACCAAGTTGTTATATAGTAGTTCTGCAGAAGGGATCATAATACTTTCCTGAATATTGCGATATTGAATGAAGGCCATCTATTTTTCAAATAACACCCGGTCCATCAAGTGACAACTTTGCCCAGCAATGGACTGTGATTATACCACTCCGACCTCCCTGGCATACATTCGTGGGTCGAGGCGACTATTTTGTGGGCGGTAAACTTTAACTTGGCGGGACTGAAACGTCTTTTCGTTAGAAAAAACTACTGTTTGCAAGAAATCGTCCTTTTATTATAAATAGTTGCGTGCAAATCTTACACGTTCCTACAGATGACGCAATAGCAAAATTTCTTTAACAGCGGTCCTGTGATTATGGAGACCTGCAGTAGCTAACCTCCGTCGAGATATTAGAGAAGAGTCCGGAAAATTAGTGGCAGCAGTTGCTTCTGAACTAGAAGTGAAAGAATTTTCTGTAACATACTGCACTAAAACGTTATCCTATGCAGCAGTTGGGATTTTGTTTGCCATTCCTGCCCTACAATTTCTTTCAACTGTATGTTCTATATCCCATTTTCGTTTTATATTGTTTATTCGCGTATGGCTGACCCCTAGAGCTCGTGGCTAGGGTTTTCTTATTTTAGCGCAAGTAAACTGTTGCGGCTGAACGTCATGTGTTCACACTTACTGTGTAAATGGAAGGACTAGAATTATATCGATAGAAAAAATTTCCGGTTTAATAATAATATGTTTATTTTAACAACACTTACATTACAAGTACAATTTTTTCGGAAAGCGAGCTAAACGAACTGCTCAACAGATCGCACCCCTTTTGCTTCATGTGCTTGGCGATTGTTCCAAGAATTCTTGATGGTGGCGGGAGTCTCTTCAGAACAACTCGCAGCATAAATGGCGTTTCTCGATATTAATTACTTATGTATCCTAATGCAACGTGTTCAGAATCTTAGTTAAACCTAGGGGACGCGCCTCCAGCAACAGTCTTTCATCGTCTTTAAGAAGCTTCCCTGCATGAAGGCACAATATACCACCACGCACACTAACCAACTAGCTTGCTACCCGATCTAATTTTCAGGCCAGCAGCGCGAGCAGTATTGGGACCATTCCCGGGCTAGGAGTGAATCTGAGATGTCCTTTCTTTTCGCATTTTTCTTGATTCCTAACTGTGTTTCAGCTGATGTTTCCATACATTTCTTGATGATGTTCCATTCCGAGTTTATTGTCCCCTCATGATTTTCACTTTGTATTAAGATATTCTCTACTTGTCTTATGTACTCTTTTCTGTTATTTTCTTTTTTTAGAGTTTTTCCAAGTTCCATTTGTTATGCTTATATGTTTCATCAATTGATTTTCTTATTTTTTGTTTTATTTTAGCCATAACCATAAAATGATCAGTTTCTGCACACGCTCCTCTATATGTTAGGACGTCTCTTATCGATGTGAATTTTCTTTTGTTTATCAGTATGTGGTCTATTTGTGAGCGTACGTTTTGGTCTGGTGATATCCAAGTCATTTTGTGGTTTTTATTGTCGGAATTTAGTGCTGCTTATAATAATGTTTTCCGTTGCTGCCAAGTTACACAGCCTTTGTCCGTTATCGTTAGTTTTCTCGTGAATTGTCTCTTTCCCTGCTACATGGCTTATGTAATCCTCTCGCCCTATTTGTGCGTTGAGATCTCCTAAAATTACTATTGTATCATGTTTTGATATTTTTCCAATTTCTAATTCCATTTTCTCATAAAACTCTTTTGTCTTCTTTACTAGTGGTTTTAGTCGGCGCATATAGGTACGTTTAATAAAGATATACTAAATGGTTTCGTGTCAATTTTTAGGTACGCCAACCTTCCATTTATTGGTCTAAATTCCAAAACTCTTTGCCTTAAATCCCCTAAAATTATGAATGCCATGCCGTATTGTCCTTGCTTTCCACTCTTATATCTCTCTCTTTCCACTCTAATATCTTACGCTAAAGTGTTCCGTGTCTTTGGCACCTTGCCCTTTCCATCTCACTTTTTGTATTGCCGCAATATCTACTTTGTACTTTTTTCATTCTGTACCAACCTCTTGCATTTTTCCTGGCCTTAACATCGATCTAATGTTCCATGTGCATATGTTTAGTTCTTTTTTTTTCACTTCTTCTATGTCTTTCTCTTTGTAATTTTTGCGTTTGTCCTCTTTCGTACCGTTTCGTTGTCTGTTTTTTTTTGTGTTTTCCTTCACATTATCGTTAACTACTTTTTTTTCAAGAATCTCTTCATTCTTGTTCCACCTCCATTCTTCTCCGTCTACCATCACTTTATTGTACCCTATTTTAACCTCCTTTCCATTTCCTTTCTCGTTATGAGCAAAGTCTCTTATTTGTTTTTGTTTTTTCCTCTCTTTTTTTGTTAAGTCATCATTAATATATATTTTCTCTGAAGTTGAATCTTTCAATTTTGATTTATTCATCATAATTTTATCTTTATCTTCCTTCTTTCCAAGTTGTATCACACAGGTTTTCGGGTCGATCCTTTTGGCCGATATGATATCGACTTTTACTTCTAGCCTTTGCTCCATAAAGCTTTGGACGCCTTCTTTTAACGCTACTTGATATTCGGTACCCATTGCTAATCCATTCATTACCACATTATTTTCTTTCTTGCTTTTTTCGATTCATTCCACTGTTGTTCTAATTTCTCTCATATTTTCTTTGGTTTTCCTATTTTCTGCTTTTATTTGTTCATTTTCGGTCGTTAATCTTTCATTTTCTGATATTAGGTTGCGTTCGTCTGTGACATACTTTTGTTCTGATTTTATCTGTAATAATTCATTTTTTATTTCCTTTTGTTCCACTGTGATTGCTTTAATATCCGCTATTATTTCATTTTTCAATTCTGTTATATCTGCTTTCATCTGGTCTCTCATTTGCTTCAGCAATTCTGTTATTTCGTCCATCATTGTATTTTCTGTATTCACTTCTTTCTTTGTGGGCGACCTTTCCATTAGCTTACTTTTTCTAAATGCTTGTTCTTCAATGTATCGTGCTCCGGTTTATCTCTTTTTCTACTCATTCAGCGAGCCTGACGTTTTGTGCGAAGTTTAAATTGCCGTGAACCTAGTAAATTCAACCCACCGCCCGCACACAGACTGATCAAATCCGTCGTAATTTCGAAATAGAGATGTTTAGCTATTGTTAACTAGCTTATAAGTTTCACCCGTATTTTATCTTATAAATTTATCTTTATTGGAACTAAGTACTGTAATTTGCAATCAGAAGTTTTAGTATACGAATTTATTTAACGTACGAAATTCGACAAATGCAAACATTTGTATCGATGGAAAAAAGTCCACGCAGTCGGACAAAAACTGTGCCCGCAAGAACCCAACGAATAAATCGTCGGCAAGCCGTTATAACGTTGGTACACAGGTGAGTACGTTATATAAGAAAAATATATTATTAAGCATAATGGAACCTAGCCGGGACCCTTGAATTAAGTACGCTATAGCCGAAAGTACGCTATAATCGTGTAAGTTATAATCGAGTTATACTGTACGTTCCATAACACATACATAGTGGTATCAACATGATGTTCAGTTTGTAATGTCATAAGTATCTTACGAATACGGGAGGGAGCAACATTTACAGCGCCACTAGCGGCACTTGGCTCAACCATAGCTAAAATAGGTACAACAGGCTGCTTGTCTGCAGTAAACAAACCAATCGCTTCAAGATATATAACGATTGGGAAGGGCGATCTACGGGCAATGGTATTGAGAGCCCTGACTTGCATTTCAGTAAATTGCGTCAAAGAAGTGAAAGGAAAAGGAGGTAATGTCTCACACTTCATTTGGCAAAGTTTTCCCTCTGCTATATACTGCTATGTTTCAAAATGCTAATAAAATAATTTAGCAATGAATTTTAAATAATTAAAATATTTGAAGGTTAATAATTGACAATTGTTAATTAATATGTTAATGACTTAATCAAAAATTGTACTTTATCTAAATTATATCAAGAAACCTAAAGATATGTTGGAAAATATAATTTTGAAATGTTACTTTACCAATAATACGCACATACAATTTAACGAATGAAATAATATCAAATACCT
>JARFOC010054723.1:0-19405 GCA_031763485.1 Osmoderma eremita | reverse complement strand
ATAAACGAAGTGGAGGTTGCAATATATGATGAGAATTATGGTTTGCTTTATCACGACGCAAAGGATATAGATATTGTAAAAGAACCCCCTCAACTATTAGAGAAGATATTAAATACACCTAAAGGTTTGAGCTTTTATGAGAATAAATACCAGGCTGTTGGCTTTCTGTTCACACACCACAATACAGACTATATAGTAACAGCAGCAGCCTATGACGGGTATGGCTTTGCCAAGTTGAATAATTTGATCAGAACTCTTCTGATTTTATGTGTCATATCTATTCTATTATCATTTATTATTGGTTATATTTTAGCAAAAAGAGCTTTAAAACCGGTAACGGAAATATCGGACAAAATGAAGGATATTACAGCCAATAATCTAAACTTACGTCTTTTAAGATATAATGAAAACGATGAGTTCGGAGAATTGGCTGCTTCTTTTAATAAAGCGTTGGATATTATCGAATCATCATTCGAATCTCAGAAAATGTTTGTCAGTAATGTTTCCCATGAGCTAAGGACTCCCCTGGCTGCTCTGATCGGTGAAATTGATTTTGCTTTGTTAAAAGACCGTTCGTCAGACGAGTATAGGGATACGCTTATCAACTCCCGCCAAGATACCAATAGGTTGATCAGGTTACTCAACGGTTTACTTGATCTAGCAAAAGCCAGTTATGACGAAAGTAAAATATCAATGAATATCATTCGGGTAGATGAAATGCTTTTGGATGCCCGGGAACTTGTATTGAAAGGCAACCCCGACTATAATATCGAATTACTTTTTAATCAGGAAATAGGCGATGATTCGGAAATTACCATTAAAGGTAATGAATATCTTCTCAGAATGGCATTTGCCAATCTGATGGAAAATAATTGCAAATTCTCTGCCAATAAAACATCAACTGTCTACATTTCGTATTATAATAATAAAATAGTTGTTCAATTTTCCGATACAGGTATTGGCATTCCCGAAAATGAAATAGAACATCTCTTTACTCCTTTTTTCAGAGGCAGTAACAAAACTTTTGTACAGGGAAATGGTATAGGGCTAGCTTTGGTAAAACGAGTAATAACCCTACATAAGGGGAATATCAGCCTTAGGTCGGTTGTCGGGGAAAGTTCTACTTTCAGGGTGGAGTTTAAAAATAAGTAACCTTCTGTATAAGACAAAGTAGCATATCTATTCTACTGTTGTTTTCAGAATCAAACAACTCATTCATACAATGGTAAAATTACCATTTTTTATTTTGATTTGCATTAACTGAATAATAATAGAGATGAAAATAACTTTAACAAAATCAGTTGTGAATAAGGTTAACTTTATTAAGAATTAAACGAAGAATATTGGTGGATTTTAAAATATTTTTATAAATTTGCCATTGATAAATAGTACTTTTTAAGTATGATAATGACGTATTTAACAAACATCTCCGCCAATAATAATCTAAATTTTAACTATTTAGGTTTGGCTATGTGTGTTGAAATATTAGAGAGAGAGAGAGAGAGAGAGAGAGAGAGAGAGTAACTTACCACCTCAGTAAAATATCAGGTTTAATTTTTGGCCTTTTTCTTTGGATGCGACAATATGACGCATCGTTGTTTTGTACTTTAAATACTTCAATAATATTTAAAACCAATAGTTGTACCGGTAATATTTTTTATCAGGTAAAGCCATTTTTTTGTTGTCGTTTAGGCTTTATGCAAATAAGTATTTTTTTGCTGCACAACTATGTCCGGCAGCAATGTGTAGTGATTACATATTGCTGCCTTCTTTATATCGTGAAATATAACGATCTGAATATAATTTTTTATGCAAATAAACTAAGTAACAAAAACTAATGGGAACGAAAGTTAATTTATTATTTATTAGCCTATGGCTATTTACAATCTCCGTATTTGCGCAAGTCGGTATCAATACCCAAAATCCCGATCCAAATTCACTTTTGGATATTGCAGCTAAAGACAAAGGAGTTTTATTACCTCGCTTAACTATGAGTGAACGCGATGCTCTAAGTCCGGGAGGAAATTCAAACGGACTGACTGTATACAACACAACCACGGGTTGCTATAGTATTTGGAATGCTCTTGATCGGAAATGGAGTGAGATCTGTCCTTCAGAAGAAGGTCAGATCGAATTTTCTAATTGTGACTTAATCAAATCAGTAGGAGTGTATGACATGGATAAATCCTTGGGGACTCAGACAGTACGCATCGATGTGCCTGTTAAAGTAACAAAACTAGGGAAATATAATTTTTCGGGGTCTGTAAATGGAGTTACCTTCGTAGCTACCGGAACATTCGTAATTATGGGCCCTCAAACCATTAGCCTTTATGTGGATGTTACCGGAGGAAACCCTGTTTCGACAGGAACTTTTCCCGCCACAGTAAACATCGGATCGGTAGCAGGCACACCACCTGTTACGGTGATATGTAATAATGTCCCTGTTAGATTTATCAACCGTTCGAGTTCAACATTAAAAATACTGAATATAGCAGGTAACCAGAATTCTACAGGGTTAACAAGCTCCGGAGGTAATTATTCGGCATCGACTGTATATGCCAACGTAGGTACGTGGCTTACGAGTGGAGCAGGTTTTACTGTAAATGGAGTCGCAGCTCCTCGTGCATTGACTTACTCGGGAACAGCTAATATACAGATTGTAAATGTATCACTCTCGAGTTTGGCAACTTTGCAACGCGAATTAGAAGGGGCTTCTATCGTTTGGATGGGAGCTGCCACAAATGTAAGCAACGGTTTTGCCCAGTTAATTGCCGAATGGTATAAATCAGGTAAAGGTATTATAATGATTACCGGAGATAAAGATACTGAATCGGCCGTATCCGATGCTTGCGGGTACTATATCGAAGATGGTAGTGCTGCCAACGGCACCACTTGGGGAACTCGTATCCCCCAGGTATTTTCAAATGCAGCTCCCTACAATGCACCTTTTAACGTGGGTGATGGATTGCAGATTGGGTATAGTGGTTCTAACTGCGGTTATATATCTTCTAATCACGGTCTGCCTTTCATGACAGTAACCAACAATCTGTTTCCATCGGCTTTTGCTGACATAGATAATGATATTTTCCTTTTCGGAGATAAATTTGGTACGGTAAGTGCGGGAACTACCTGGAATAACTTTGCTTGGGTATTGACAGATATATTCGCATGGGCCTTAAAAAATGCGCCGATTTACTAATCTTCAATATCATTGTAAATAGAAGCTTTCTCTGTAAAAATATACGGGAGGGCTTAAAATTACCACCATGAAAATAAAACGATCAACCTTAAGTTATATAATAAAGATAATAAACAGTAGTAAGGGAACAGTAAGTCCTTATAAGTTGATTAAGAAATAATCGGGTATCTATTATTCGGATACTATTAAGAATCCTTCTTAGAGTCTTCTAAGAGGGATTTCTACTTATTGATATATTATAAAGAATCTCCCATCGGTTATTTGTCAAAATAAATTTAGGAAAATAGAAAGTGATAGTTTACAACCGGGCTATTTTATTAAGCTGGACATATTCTGTAACAAGATAACCTGACTGGATTGAACCTGACTATTCCCCGATGCTTTTAATTTTTTAGAATAAACATCATTAAAAAGATATAATAAGCCGTAAATATTAGACTAAAGTATAATGACCATAACTGGTTGAATTATTATATTATTTCTTATTGTGGAAAATTAAAATAATGTAACAGTAATATCGGCTATTTGAAGAGCTGGCACTGAACAGCGAAAGTCCCTTTTTTCACCATGCCGTTTCCGGCGCTGCAATAGAGAATAAGGAAGCAGAAGAGCGTTAAAGCCGAAAGTCAACAGAATATGGACATAAAGCCAAATAAAGCACAAGCTTAAAGGAAACTAAATATATGCTGGTACAATATTTTATTAGCTCATATTTACTCATTCAAGAACCTAAAATCTTCCGATCGACTTTTTTGTGAGTAAGTCATATAAGCCTGCTTGTTCATTGAAGTGAGGTTTTAAGTATTTTAAAACTAAAAAAATGATCATTGTATACAAAACGAAATATTAACTTTTATTGTAATGACGTAATTTAGTTATGGCTATTTCTCGCATCCGAAAATTTCATTTTAGCAAAAAAAGCACTATCTTTGTATTAGATATTGATTAGACAAATTCTTATCATTTTTGTTACTCAATATTTACAATTTGATATTAAAACGTTATATATCAGATGATAGCAAACCCATGGGGCTGACCGGTTTTGACAGCGAGATGAAGTGGTTTGTAAGCATGCAGTGCGTAGTCGGCTAGCACTATAATCTTAGACGTCAAAATTTTAACTGGCGAAGAAAATTACGCTCTTGCTGCTTAATCGAAGTATAGTAGATATAGCTTAATCTCGGCACATGTGTTGAGACAAGACATCACCCGGAAGGTGTTGCTCCGAAGCATTTCGATACGGTGGTGTAGGTAAATCGGGGATAGGACAAAGGAATCTTCGGCTTTTGTTTGAAATTAAGAAGATAAGGTTTGAGTTGGTGGCTTTGGTCTAGCTCACTCCCGACAATCAAAACAAAGATAAGCATGTAGAAAGCAAATTAATTCCTTGTTTGGACGAGGGTTCGAATCCCTCCAGCTCCACTTTTCAGAATTCAAAAGAATCCAAATCCGTATAAACAGTTGATTTATACGGATTTTTCTTTTTTAAGCAGTCCATAATAATCCGTTAAAATCCATATTTCAGGTGACCTCTGAGGTGACCTGAGAAAAAATTAAAAAAGGTCACCTAGGAGGTATTTAATAGTCTATAAAACAAAAGTTTAACGTTGTTTATCTTTTAGTGAAAAACGGACTGTTTTATATCAGATAGGTGACCTTTTTTGATGTGTTTTTACCTATCCTATAATAAAGCAGTTCAAAACAACTAGAGATTCATTCGGGATTAAAAGCTAAATGCTTGATAAATTGATAGTTCAATTCTTGTTTTTTAGATATAATACTTAAGTTTAATTAGTTGATAATTAGAAAATTATCAAAATATATCAGAATGAATTTATAAGTATTAATTTAAACGGATTTGTATAATGGAAACTCTAAAAACATTTGGAACAAGCTTTATTATCAAAAAACAAAAAGCTGACAAAGAAAGTAAATTACCTATTTATATGAGAATTACAGTAGATGGTAAGCGTATCGAATTCTCTACAAAAGAATGGATCGAAGAAAAAAGATGGCAAAACGGTAGACCTATCGGAAATACCCCTATTGCTAAAAGTGTGAATAACATATTGGATGCTTACAGCAGTAAGGCGAGAGAATGTTATCATTACCTGATTGATAGGTCTGAAAATATCACTCCCCAGAAAATAGCCGATATGATGAGAGGTCGCAAAACTACAGACAAGTCTCTGTTATGGCTATGTGATAAATATATTCACAATATTACTAATTTGGTTGACAATGGTTATGCAGATGCGACACTCACACGTTACCAAACCACGAAGAGACATATAGAAGCCTTTCTAAGAAAGAAATATAAGAAAGATGATATTCTTATCACAGAATTGAGTTATGACTTTATATCTGACTTTGAGATATATTTTAAACGTACAAGAAAATGTAATCACAATACCAGTATGAAGTATCTTAAGAATCTGAAAGCTATAGTCAATCTTGCAGTAAAAAATGATTGGCTGGATAAAGACCCATTCAGAAAATTTACTTGTAAAATTGAGCCAGTTGAAAGAGGATACCTAACCGAAGAAGAAGTATTAAAAATTCATGAAAAAGAAATTTCGATAGAGCGATTAGCTATTATTCGGGATGCATTCATTCTGGCTTGTTATTCAGGTTTGTCTTATATCGATATTAAACAACTTCGGAAAGAAAATATAGTAAAGGGAGTTGACGGACAAGATTGGATATTTATTAACAGAGGGAAAACAAATGTATTATCTAAAGTTCCACTAATGCCTATTTCAGAAGAGATTATAGCTAAATACCAGACAAAAGAATATTGTAAGAAGACAGGTTGTATAATTCCTGTACCATCTAATCAGAAGGTAAATGCATATTTGAAGGAAATTGCTGATTTAGCAGAGATTACAAAGAATCTCACATTTCACACAGCAAGCCATAGAATTTTATTTTTTATGCTATGAATGAGCAAGTTACAAGAAATATTTCCTTAACAGGTAACGCTTTAGAAATGAGCAAACTTCCATATTATATCCCATTCTTCACAATAACAAAGAACACTTAATACTAGATAAAAGAATAAAAATTTTCAGCCAAATGCAAATTAATTTATATTTTTATTATTGTTGAATTTTGTTTTTATTTCTACCTTAAATAAGGTTATTCATAATAGATAATGTAATAAGAAGCCAATATCTTACCCCATCTCTCCATGGTCTCTAATCTTCGCCTCACAAATCCGTTTAGTAATATCCCTCAGCAACTCCACTTTAGGTAAAAGAGCATCAATATCCTCTTTTGTCACCAAGAACTTAGGGTTATAACGAGCCTCCACATAAGCATCTTTCAAAAGCGTAAACAGCCTCTTTTCCTCCGGCGTATCACGTGGAAACACCTTAGCCAGTTCATCCGAATGCCGTTTAACCGATGCCGAAAGTTTAGAGAGATTATGCTGTTTGTTGCTTCTCAATGTAAAAGCTAAACGAATGGAATAGTAATAATTTTCACAGGCTTGATGAAGAAAAAATGATCCCTTCCTGTAATCTAGATCTTTATATGCATATTGAGCATGTTTCAAAAATCCATTTGCATTATCAAACTTATCATTAAAATATTCTTGTGCCTGCTCCTGTATTTCCTTAAAATTTAACTTTCTTCTGCGTGCCAGTTTAAACCTGCCGCTATCATACAACACGATCCCCTCCTGTTTAAGTTGCGTAAAAAAATACCGTCCCTCCTCCAACTGCCTGTTCAATGTCTTAATATCATCATTAATAAACTGTACAGGCGTTTGCAATTCAGGATCTTTATAATAGAGATCATCAATATTATCCAGTAAGTTTCCCACCTTCTTATCCGAAATACCACTTGTTACCACCAATATATCATAATCCGACATAAACGAAGTAGGAATACCGAACTCAACACGCTCGTCATACACCACATACTTACCTGTGGCATAACTACCGTACAAGATAATAAATTCAGTCTGAGGTAAACGCTTCGTAATCTCACGCACAAGAAAATACAAATCCTCCTGTTTACGTTTTGGCAGATGCAATATAGATTTCTTCATAAGAAAGAATTTTGATACGAACAAAAATAGTTAATAATCGGCAAACAACCCTTTGCCTAAACCCTATAATTTTCAAAAGTATTCAAAAAGCACAAAAAGCAATATAATCCTAAAAATAACCCCTATATTTGTGATAATAAACTCCGTACTGTGATTTTATGTACCCGACACCCCATTATGGGTATATGAGCCAAAGCACACAGACGAGCAAGAAGCTAAAAAATGAATAATCACAACGGCTTGCTACCCATAGTAGGCTAAAAAGCGGACGTTTATGAATCAAAAAAAAAATAATTTCAGACATCTGGTCGAACATGCCTGTTCAACCCTCAGTCTGGCATATTTAGCAGTCAAAGAGAAATACAAGGACTGCCCCCTATGCCTTATCCAATACAAAGAAAAAGGTAACAGTTTAGATTATATGGAAGTCAGTTTCGATAACCAAAATGCCTCCCTGACCTTTATTATGAATAAAGAATATATATGTGTCTCGGCATCCATTCATTTTTACGATACGAAAGACGAAACCCTGTTTATCATTTTCTTACGGGTATTTTCAAAATACTATACCTACAGAAAAAAATGCTGGATATTAAAAGACGGTTTCTATGTTAAGCTAAATGAATATGAAGACTCAGGCACGCACTTCTGTTTCTATAAACTGTAATTATTGATAAATTATATACCGAAAAACGAGCCGGACAAACTTATGTTCCGGCTTGTTTTTTATTTGTTGATCTAAAAGATATGAATGAGGCTAGTAATGTTCCCGCTTCACTCTGTCTGTAATAGGAGGTTCAAAAAACTATAGGTTTGTTGAACTAATTATGAGTAAAATAAAAAGCTTAATAAACTGGATCATAAATACACTATGATCTATATTCAAAATCCACCCTTTGGCTTGGCTTATCCCCGGAACATACTTATGCATTCGAATTATTCCAAAAGAGCTTCTGGTTCAGTATCCGGTATTTCGATGTTTTTATCTATCGGTCTGGGCTTAACGGTAAATAGAACACGATTCTTTAAGATTGTAAAATCATCATAATTCACACTGATATTACCCATTCTGGGAAAAGCCCTGAGAACCTCTCTGGCCTGGGTTATTGTATTGAAATTGGTAGCCAGGGTTGTCCGGTATTCCCCCGTTTGCATGTATCTTCTTTCTTCTTCCAGTAACAGATACCCTCTAGATTCCAGAATCTCAAATACCTGCTTTGATAACTCCTTCTTTTTTTTCTGATAGTTTCTCATTTTCTCTAATTTAAAGGGCGTTGAGTAGCATATTCAAACTGTTAAGACGGCACTTAACATATAATCATGAGTAGCGTTTTTCATTTATGGAGAATCGTTATTCCGGTACGTGAATAAAGTAAGTATCATTCATATAAAAAACATCTGCATCCTTACAAGAGATGTCAGATGCTTTTTTAAGATGTAAATAAGCCGAACAAAAATACCATTTTTTATCTATACCCAAAACAGAGTAAAAAATACTTTCGAATTTTTACTCTCCTTGTATTAAGATCAGATTATAATTTAATGACTATCAGGAAGCCTATTTCATTATTACCCCATTTTTAAATCACTTATTTCTAATGATTATAAAAAAATCAGTTAAAAATAAAATAAACAATTTCTTTATCTTAATTAAAAATATCTTTGTTAACTTGTATTAATCAGACAATAGGTTATCTGTGTTAAAATAAAGAGAACGAACAACAATTTTGAGTTGATTTACTCCTGAGTAAATTAACGAATAACTAACTAACAAGTAAGTATATTTATATGAAATTAATCATTAGCATTATTCTGATGCTATTTGTCTATGCCTCGGTATTTGGACAAATTACTCTCCGTTACAATGGTATTCGCCCGGGAGATGAAATCATCAAACAACAAGTCGATTACAAAGATCCCGGAAGGGAAGGCGAAAACGTCATTTGGGATTTTAGTAAACTAAAGTCTATCAATGATGGGTACAGGCTGGTTTACAAGAAACCCTATTTGTTAAATGATTCTACCTATAAAATGGGCAAGGACCTTTTTAAGGTAAAGGAGGTAGAACCTTCTACATTAGTTCTGGGAATTGAACACAATACCATGTATTATTTCAAACAGAATGATAACAAGCTTGAAATACTGGGCCATGAAAACCCGACTACCTTGTTGCATTATACAACACCAATGGTTGCATCCGTTTATCCGACAGATTACGGGCAATCATACACTTCGCAATATAAATCGGAAGGCTTATACTCCAAACGTATTCCTTTTGAATCCCAAGGAAGCATAAAAATAACAGCAGATGCCTTCGGTATGATTATACTCCCTTCAGGAGATACCATAGAGCATATTATACGTACAAAAACCGTTCAAATTATACATGAAGTAGTAAAATCCAAGAAACCACAAAACTTCAATATCATATCAGAAACTTATAAGTGGTATGCCAAAGGATACCGCTATCCCGTTTTTGAATCGATTAAAACCTATCATCAGGAAGATTCCCTTCAATCCAAAGTCTTTAAAACGTCTTTCTTTTTCCCTCCTGGGGAACACCTGTATCTGGATGATGATAAAGAGAACTTAGCTGTTCTGGATAGTTTATGGAACATAAAGCATCCCCTTCAGCAAGAAACCGGACCATCCAATACAGAGATAGCCGGAAACTTCTCGTATAATTTCTACCCCAATCCGGTAGAATCGCAATTGACTATTGAGTATTATCTGGAGAATGCGACAACAGTCACTATAAGCCTATACTCTATGGATGGAAAGCAGCTTAAAAATATAACTGTAGGAAAAAAAGAGAAGGGTTTACATACCGAATATATGGATTTCAGTAAACTGTCTAAAGGTACTTATATCTTAACTATCAAAACGAACACCAATACACTATCTGATAAAATAATAAAACGATAACATGAAAATGAATAAATCTTTTAAGATAATTTGTTTAATATTACTATTCTGTGTCAATCAAAGTTACGGTCAGTTAAGCCAAGAATTTGCCTTTTGGAATAATGGGCCGGAATTACTTCAGGCACCCAGTGTTTCTTCGCTAGGTACCTATGGGAAAATCCCCGTGAGTCCATTTACAGGCGTTGCTGATATAAACATTCCTATCTATGAATTAAAAATTCCCAAATTCCCAATTCCGATTGAATTGAAATATCATCCGTACAATGCCAAGCCCAACAGTGTGCCGGGAGTTGTCGGTCTAGGCTGGAGCCTTGTGTGTGGTGGTAATATTACACGAAAAAAGAATTTGAATGCAGATGAACATAGCACCTATGGATTCTTAAATACTTATGATCGGCTTAGTGATGACTGGGCTAAATATTTTAACTATCCCAGTGGTACTACCACCAACTGGTATGATGAATGGCTGCTGAAAGAAGTCGGGTGGGAATTAAGCAGTTTTGACAGCCGCTTTACAGACCAGGATACACCCGATGAATTTTACTTTAATTTTTTCAACTACTCCGGATCATTTTATTTAGATCATAAAGGCAAATGGAATGTTAAATCTGATGTAGATTTTAAAATAGAGCACAAAGTGGTTACCACGGAAAATAACAGGCCGGGGACTGTTACTCTGCGAAGCCAGAACTCCCTGGAGTTTATTCTGACAGCTCCTGATGGAACCAAGTTCTATTTCGGAGGAAAAGAAGCTGTAGACTATACTTATCCCTATCAGATTAAAAATTATAATTATACGGAAGATTTCTATAGTAAGGATATGGCTACATATGCAAGTATGATAACCACTACCTGGCATTTATCCAAGATTGAGCTTCCCACAAAAAGGACAATCGAATTTATATATAAGCCTGTAAATCCTGTATTAGAAGTTGACATGAATATCTATGCCATCAGTAATTACCTGAATGCATCAGATTTTCTTCGCTATAATTTCCAGTCCATTTTTCCTGTATTATTAAGTAGTATCAAATATAACGGAACGGATATCGTTAATCTGGAATATAGAAATACCACCCAATTAGAATATCCACGCAAGTATTTGTCCAATTGGAAAGTAGAAGCCAATTATAATTCTGTAGATGAATTTGATATTTCAGATAATAAATACGTAGACTTTGGAGGAATTGTACCTGTCAAATCTTTTGATGAATTTAAAAGAAGTGCATTATCTAAATTAGTTATAAACCTGCCTACGGAACCAATTCTGTATGAGTTTAGATATGAAGAAAATATAAATGAACGCTTAAAATTAAAAGAAGTAAGCAAAGTCATCGGTAGTTCGGAAGAGACCTACTATTTGGATTATAATGAGAATAAATCGTCCGGATATCTTTCCGGATTTTATGATCATTTAGGATTTAATAATGGAAAAGATTTTTCTTTTGTTTTTGATTACACTTTCAGTAGGCAGCCATCCAAAGGAGATAATCTAAATACCTTAAGTAATAAAGCCAAAAAATTTGAAGAAGCTCGTCAACCGGACATAACCGGTACTTATCTGTACTCGGAGTTATTAAGCAAAATTCAATATCCGACTGCCGGATACAGTGTTTTTGAATATGAGCCCCATGAATCAAAAACGATATCATTAGATAGACAATCTGTTATTAATGGTATTATTCATCCCGGAGGCTTACGAATTAAGCAAATAACCAATTATTTCTATGGTGATAAGTTTATAGATAGAACCCGCTATTACTATGTACAGGGCTTTAAATCCACATCGCGTACCGGATTGACATCAGGTATCTCTTCTTTCACACCTAATTATTTTAATCCGATTTCCCTTATCCCCTTAGACTATAAGACTGCAACATCCACTCCATATTCATTGGATATATTTCAGTCACATTCTACTAATTCCACATTTTACAATATAAACGGATTTCATGTCGGGTATTCAGAAGTAATCGAGTGCAAGGAAAATCTATCAGGAGAAAATCAAGGTTATACTAAATATACATTTACGAACTTTGACAAGGACAAATGGGGCAATGTCCATCTGGATGAACCTCCTTTAAATTTCTTAAATAATAAACAGAATCTTCAGATTCCCACAGACCCCAATTACCCATTTTCCTCCAAGGCTATGGAACGGGGAAAGACACTTTCTGTAGAAGTTTATGACAAGAATGATAATCCGGTTAAAGGAAATTATTACAAATATAAACCGTCTTCTTCCGATTATGTGAGGGCTTTGGATATTGTATCCTATAAATATCTGCCTATGTTCCAACCCCGGTTTGCCACCGGCGGAGCTTTTAAGATTTATACTTACTCTTACTTATTGGATCAGGAAGAAGAGGTAGTCTATGAAGAAAGAAATTCTACTCTTCAATCCAAAAAGGTATATAGCTACAATCAATTCAAACTGCCACAGAGTATCAAAGCATGGAATAGTTTAGGGCAACTAACAGAGACACACTATAAATACCCTGCAGATTATAGTGAATCTATTTATCAGGAAATGGTATCGCAGCACCATATGGTATCACCTGTAATAGAGAAGTTACTTACCAATAATGGTAAGAATATAAGCAGAACTAGGATGCCTTATTACAGAAATGCTATAAAAACCAATGGATTTATTTTGCCGGAGAAAATACAATCTTCGACATCTGATAATTTAAGCCTTCGTACTGATATATTAATAGACCAATATGACAAACAAGGTAATATTCTTCAATACACAGCATTAGGTGATTATAAAGTATCTTACCTTTGGGGGTATCGTGGACAATATCCGATAGCCGAAATTCAAAATGCAACCTATGAACAGGTGAAATCAGCTTTAGGAGCTTTAGGTGTAACTGACGAAAGCCTTTCTTCAGCTGCCGAACCCGATATGGATGCAGTCAACAGGCTACGGGAAAAGCTGCCTCAGGCACAAGTAACCACGTATACTCATTATCCACTGCTAGGAATGAAGACAATCACTGACCCCAAAGGTTTAACTACCAAATACGGTTATGACCGGGTAGGAAGACTCGGTACAATCCTTTTAGCAGAAGACGGGCGTGATAAAATTATCAAAGTTTACGGATACGACATGCCCGGTTATACACATCTTCGAAACCCGGATTATGTCGAGCCCCAACCCGAACCCATCGATCCCGCATTCCTAACCCCCGATCCCTATAAAAAAGGCAAAGCAAGCTCCGTCTTAATCAATATCGGAGCCAAAGGTGATGGTTCTTACGGCCTGACAGGCTGGAACTACGACACCCAAAAAGTCGAAGTCAGCAATGTCATCACCAAAACCTATAAAACCATAGAAGCCAGCGAATACCAGTGGACAACCGAAAACCTCAGACTCAAATATGGGACCTATGCCAGTATCAATATGAACTGGGTAAACCTTACCCAAGCCGACGTAGACAAATATTCCGCAGATTATCTCAATAATCAAAAGATACCCCTCGAAGAATTCGAACAAATCTTCGGAACCTGGGTAACACTCTATGATGTAGCCATGATGTACCGCAATATCTATTGGGGAGTACCCGGTGATAACGGAACCTTCGACCACACCTGGGGCTTGCCCAACAAAGAAGATATCTGGCAAATGTACGGACAAGCACCACGCACCACCGGAAACGTATACGAAGACATCAAAGACTTCCTCTTTGCATCCGCCTGTGACAATAAGTATAATTGGACACAAAATATGTTTAACCGCAGGAATATCTCCGGACTGACACTCACCCCACTGGGAATGAGAGAATCCAATCAGGGAGGAGCCATTTATGGCTTTGGTCAAGTAGCCAGCCTGCAAACAGCCAGTTGGGCAGGAATAGAAACCCTATCCGACAGAGACCTGTCCGGACAAGGAGGTATTATCAGCAACCCCTATAGTTATCACCTCACACAGGCACGTCACAGAAGACCCCTTACAGACCAAGAACTCGGTTACAAAATGTACATAGATGCAGCAGGCGATCAAATCCTGATGTTACCCTATAACCAGACATCCACCTTACCCGAACTCGCAAAAGGCCTGGAAAGAGGAATTGCCCTTCGCTATGCCAACAGAGAACATCTGAAAGTGCTGAAAAAATGGTCGGAGATACAAGCCGAAGCCACAGAAATTAAATCAAAACTCGCTCCGACCAACTATCCCGCACCACCCGCTTTATTGCCCTGTGAAAAAGAACCCGAACCCGAGGTTACAGCAGACCCATACACCAAAGGAAAAGCAAGTGCAGTTTTAATTAATATCGGAGCCAAAGGAGACGGTTCTTATGGACTTACCGGATGGAACTATGATACAAAGAAAGTCGAAGTAAACAATGTTATAACAAAGACCTATAAAACCATAGAAGCCAGTGAATACCAATGGACAACCGAGAACCTCAGACTTAAATACGGAACCTATGCCAGTATCAATATGAACTGGGTAAACCTTACCCAAGCCGATGTAGACAAATATTCCGCTGACTACCTGACAGGTAAAACTATTCCATTAGACGAATTCGAACAAGTCTATGGAACCTGGGCTACCCTTTACGATGTAGCCATGATGTACCGTAATATCTATTGGGGAGTACCCACAGGAGCAGGAACCTTTGATCAGACCTGGGGCTTACCTACCAAAGAAGACATCTGGCAGCTATATGGGCAAGCACCACGTACTACAGATAACTTCTACAATGACATTAAAGACTTCCTTTTTGCCTCTTCTTCCGATTTCAACTTCGGATGGGCACAAGGACTCTTTAAGAACAAGAATATTTCGGGTCTTACCCTTACCCCACTGGGTATGAGAGAATCCAATCAGGGAGGAGCTATATATGGTTTTGGTCAGGTTACCAGCCTTCAAACTAATACATGGGCAGCTATTGAAACCCTGTCAGACCGGGACTTATCGGGAAGAAGCGGACTCATTAGTAACCCCTATAGCTACCACTTTACCCAGGCACGTCACCGAAGACCATTAACAGATCAGGAACTCGGATACAAGATGTATATAGATGCAGCTAACGATCAGGTACTGATGTTACCATACGATCAGGTATCTACACTTCCCGAACTTCCTAAAGGAGTAGCACGTGGAGTAGCTCTCAGATATGCCAACAGAAAAGCTTTAAAAGTAGTCAAGAAGTGGTCTGAGATACAAGCGGAAGCGGCTATGATTATCAGTAAAATAACAAAGACTTCCTGATTACTTCAGGAAAAAACAAATAGATTATAGGGTACTGATAGAAACAACTGTCAGTACTATATATTCTAAAAAGTAAATAAAGAATTAAACATAAAAAAACAATAGCTTATGAAACGATTACTTTTTGGTATAAGCTTACTTATATATATAATTACAGGACTACATGCCCAGAGCAGTACGGGCGGTGTAGAGGTATCCCCGCGCGTAGCGACCCTAGGAGGACTAAATTTTACCGAAGGAGTTCCGTCTATCCGAACGATTATTCCCTTGTCTGAAACAGCTTACTATTGGGAACCGGTTGCAGGCTTTCATATGGACGAGATCATGGATGAGATCCAATACTTCGATGGCTTGGGACGTCCCATGCAAATAGTACAGAGGGCAATGAGTCCGGAGTCATATGTTCCCTTTGAAGGAGCAGAATTTCGGGAGCAAAAAGCTCTGGTCATCCACCAGGAGTATGATGCATTCGGACGGCAAAGCACCAGCTGGCGACCTACAGTCTCGAGTTATGCCGGAGCTTTAATACCTCTGGATATACTTAAAGAAAATGCAAAAAATCAGTATCTGGACTCGGCCTACAGTCGTCCTGTATACGAAGCTTCACCGCTGAGCCGTGTTGCAGAACAATACGGACCCGGTAAAAGATGGTACAATAGCAGTAAATCTGTAAAGACCGAATACCTGACTAATAACGGAACATCGGGAGAGCTCTCGTGTATTTGGTTTACTGTAGACGAGCAAGGACTGAATACCAAACTTACCAAGAGCGGGTATTACAATAATTCGGAGCTTTTTGTTACCAAGATTACTAATGAAGAGGGAAGTATCTCTTATGAATTCAAAGATAAATTGGGACAAGTACTTCTAACTCGTCAAATAAACAGCAATTCTGAATATTTGGATACCTATTATGTTTATGACGATTACGGTAATCTTTGTTTTGTATTACCACCTATACTATCGGAAATAACAACCAAAGGGAACCTGTCTACAGAGAATCTTGATTTATATGCTTACCAGTATAAATACGATGATTATAAGCGCTGTGTACAGAAGAAACTACCCGGGGCGAAATACATCAGCTACATATATGACAAAGCCGACCGACTGATATTTACGCAGGATGGAGAGCAAAGAAAAGACGGTAAAAATGAATGGTTATTCTCACTCACTGATGTTTTTGGTAGAAATGTGCTGACCGGGATATGTGAAAATACTGATATTACCAATGAGAAATACCAGGACCTGTTAGTCGAAGCAGAAGCCAAAGACGGTGGTACATACAACGGGTACAACCTGCTTGTCAACGGGCAAAAAGCGAGTTTTACTGGAGTAAAGCTATTAACAGTCAATTATTACGATAATTACAATTTTCTGGGAAAATATGCCCCCGACTGGCAATTTACCCCTAAAAACGGATACGGAGTTCGCTTTACGGGAAACAACAAAGGCTATGAAACCAAAGGTTTGCTGACAGGAACATCTGTCGCCCTGCTGGATGGTTCGGATACTTTCCTGCACAGCGTATCCTACTATGACAACAGGGGACGGGTGGTACAGGCTATTTCAAGTAATCATCTCGAAGGAGAAGACAAAACCTGGTTTGCCTACAATTACACCAATCAAATAACCCAACAACAACATGAACATACTGCCAAAGGCAAAGATAATCAAACCGAATTATATACCTATACATACGACCGGGCAGGAAGATTAATCCAAACAGGTTATAAGCTGAATGACCTATCACCCATTGTACTGGCTGAAAACAAATACAATAAACTGGGGCAATTGGAATCGAGTACCCCTGCAAGTTCCCCCAATCTGAAAACTGCCTATAAATACAACATTCGTTCGTGGACGGAGACCATAACCAATAACCATTTCAAGCAAGAGCTGGATTATGACTTTTCCGGTAATATCCACAAAATGGCTTGGGAGCAAAATGCAAGAAACAGGTCTTATACTTTTGAATACGATAAACTATCCCGTCTGACAGGAGCAGTTTATAAAGGAGCGGCAAATGAAGATTTTTCGACCAGTTATATATACGATGCACACGGTAATATCCAATTCCTGAAAAGAAACGGCATCAAAGATGATCAAAAGCCCGGACTAATTGATGACCTGGAATTCAAGTATATCGGTAACCAGATGAAAAGCGTAAAAGACCACGCAGACCCCGTTATGGCGAGTGCCTCGGCTGACATCAAAAATTATTCCGATCTGGATACAGAGTTTCTGTACAATGCCAATGGAGCGATGAAGCAGGACTTGAACAAAGGCATACAGGATATAGCCTATAATTATCTGAATTTGCCTAATGAACTGTTCATAGAAAATGACAATATAAAAGCAAAGAATACCTATACTTATACCGCAGACGGTAGCAAGCTAAAAGTAGTTCATGAGTCCGACCCCAAGCAAAAAGAATCACCTGTAAGCGGTACTACAGGAGCTAATGGAGAATACAGCCAAATACATACTACTGACTATGTAGGTAATATGATTTACGAGGAAGGCAGCTTAAAAAGAATATTATTATCGAACGGATATTATGATAATGACGATAAAAAATTCTATTTTTACATTAGTGACCATTTGGGTAACAACCGTATAGTAGCTGATGCATCGGCTACTGTTGCCCAGAGCAATGAGTATTATCCTTTCGGGATGGCGTTCGCCGAAAGTACTACTGCCGAGCAAAGCAGCCAACCTTACAAGTATAATGGGAAAGAGTTGGATGAAACTCATGGATTGAACTGGTATGATTACAGTGCCAGATTTTATGATACGGGATATATTACGACACCAGTAATGGATCCATTGAGTGAAAAGTTCTACAACTGGTCACCATACGTTTACACATTCAATAATCCGATGCGGTTTACCGATCCTACGGGGATGGCTCCGGAAGATGGCTTTTTAAATGATCTGCTAAAAGCTATCAATCAGGCAGGACAACAGATATTAAGTACAGTAGGATTAAGTAACGATCAGTTACAATCGGAGAATCCGGCTGTTAGAGCAGATGCAAGCCAGAAAAGAGAACAAGCAGCAGAAACTTTACATACTGTAAATGAATCAATGCTGTCAGTTGTGCCAGGTGCTGATGTTGCCTATAAAGTGGCAAATGATCAAGAAGTTACAAAGAGTGATGTTGCCTGGACCGTTGCCGGTCTTCTTCCTGTGGGTAAGGTAGGAAAGGTTGCTAAAGTTGCAGAAGAAGGAACTTCAATATGGTCAAAAACTAAAGCATCAAGCGCTGTAGAGAATGCTTTTAGCCATTGGAAAAAACATGGGAAGGAATTTTCTGAGTTTCAAAATGCAAAGCAATACGTTGAAGGTGCAAAAGATTTTTTACATAATTCTCCATCGGGTACATTAACAAAAGTAAGATCTAACGGGGATATTCTGAAGTATAATCCAAAATCTAATACATTCGGAGTAATGGATGCTACTGGAGCACCGCGAACGATGTTTAAGCCTACAGATGGATTAAAATACTGGAAAAAACAATAATAATAATTGATTTATATGGAAGAACATAATTGTCGAATATGTGGTTTATATATTGAAGAGGAACCATGGGGCAAAGATGGAAAATGCCCTACTTATGAAATCTGTCCTTGCTGTGGTGTTGAATTTGGCAATGAAGATTACACTATTAAATCAGCCATAGAGTATCGAAACCAGTGGATTGAAAATGGCTATAAATGGTTTAATGTTAAGGAAAAACCTGAAAATTGGAATGTAGAAAATCAAATGCTAGATATTCCTAACAAGTACAAGGTTTAACTAATTATTCACTAGATGGTTAACCTAGCAAAACATCCAAAAAAGAAACTCCCGTAAGTTATTTATTCACTTATGGGGGTTTTATATTATAGGGGCTATGTCAAAGTAAAGCGTATGCCTATTATATTCGTTCGTGGACGGAGACCATAACCAATAACCATTTCAAGCAAGAGCTGGATTATGACTTTTCCGGTAATATCCA
>JARFOC010054712.1:0-19406 GCA_031763485.1 Osmoderma eremita | reverse complement strand
CTAGCAAAAGCAATGAAAGGGACACAAGCATTAAAGACGGACTCGAGTTTCTGCCTACCAGGCGTCATCAGCGTCCGTTCGAATGCCAAACCCACTTTCATCACTAATACGTCGCCGGACCCATTGCGAAATATCCCAGCCAGTTGCGTCCGTCTGCGAGTCCGTCTTTAATGCTTGTGTCCCTTTCATTGCTTTTACTAGTATGGTGATTCGAGCAATAAACCATGCGCCTATAATGGCATTTTTTACGGTTAATTGTTTTTGTTTCTTAAATAGCTAGGTGTAAAGCGGCCTTAACACATATCCTAATTAACATAAATCGCTGCTCTAAGGTGGAAAAATAATTTTTTTCTAAATTTTTTGTCATAAAATTTTTCTACGTCACCTTTCAATCTACCTCTACACAATTGTTCTTCTTGAATATTTTATTTTCCATTTACATCAAGTTTCCACAAAATATACAATAAAGCAAAATGTGCGTCTTTCGAATTCCCACTACAAAACCGTAAACGCGGCCTCGATTGTGGTAAATTGATTTATTTCTTTCTTTTATTTGTGTAGCCTTCCAAATGATTGTATTAATTTTAATTGAAAATGAAACCGCGGATTGTGATAATAAAACCAGTATGTATAATGTAAATATAGACCTAACGTCAATAAGACAAATGTGGTTATTAGAATAGTTGGAATTAGGTATGTCTAACCAACCAATGTATTATGTCAAACAACATCGTCGATTTATTATGTACTATCAGCTCCAATCATAATGTCGTGCGTCTAACAGGAGTGTAACCGACCGCTTCACGTTCTATAAGTAATGTCATAGTTGAACCTGAAGCGATCGGTTACACTCCTGGCAGACGCACGACATTATGGTTGGAGCTGTGTGTACATTCAAAGGGAATGAAAAAATGCGCGGTAGATTCAAGAGAATTGCAAACTATAAAGCGTATATTATTAACTTGGCGCCACCGAAACATAGAACGAGACTATACCCAACTCTCAAACATACAATGTGTCGACCAGTCGGGGTGGGGCAAATTAGTTCGCACGTTTGCGCACACCAAGTTTATTTGGTTGTACTATAGAAACAGAAACATTTCCTTGTGGCTTCATTATTGCCTTTCCTAAAATTAAATTCAAGATTAGTATTACTTCAAGACAAAATAAACTCAAATACTTCTACAATAAATATTAAATAGAGAAAAAGGCAAATGAAAACATTTTCTAAAGTAATAAATGAAAAGAAATTTATATTATTAAAGCCAATTCATGAAAATGCCATCTTCCTCTGCTAACCAAAACCCTAAACGATCATAAATTCACTTTGCTTGATCTGACAGTGGTCGTTTTCTCGAACTACCTAACTGCGACATTATTATTGATGCATACAACGGTCCGTAACAAAAATCTGCACACCAGAAGGAAGAAGGAATATGCACTGCAAACTAAGCACGGATTGCGGAATAACTACGCTTTTGCGGTTATGAAGCCCACCACCGCATCTTACCATCAGACAAATATTTATCTCCGAACGGACAGACAATTAACCAAGTCACTCACATATAGTAATAGAATAAAGGTCAACGATAGCTTCGAGAAACAAACTCAAAGAATGAAAACATGGAACCATTTAAAGCAAAAGGAAATAAGAACAATATGTAAAACAAAATAAAAGAAACAATCATAGATGAAAAATGATTTAAGATAGAAACATAATTAAAAAAGCCGAGTGCAAGGAAAGTTGCCTAAAAAGTATGTAAGAAAAGTTAGTTTCATAAAGAATGTACGTATGCATATGCAAAATATAGATTCCTATAAACACAAAGAAATCAATACTTTTGATCAAAAGAACGAAAAGGATGTATGTAACTGTCCTAACAAAAGATGAAGTAAAGAAAAAATTTAAATTTAATTTAAATTGGTTGGTAATTAATTAAAAACGTGCATGGCTTATCGGAAATTATGAATATTACACTTACTTGTTTTATGCAACCAGTCTAACAGGTTGACGAGCTATGTACAGTGAAAGCAGGTACATCACGCTAATCATACTTATAGGGATTAAGATTTAATAAAGTTAATAACCTATCTGCTGATTTATCACTAATGAGGATTTGGGACAGTACCTTGCAATTATTACTAGACTATCAACAAACTTTTTCATTGACATTTTAATACTTTGAGAAAACTGTTGTTATACGTTTAAAAAAATTTGTGTTTGAGTATAAAAGAATAATGAATAATATTTTAGTATATGCTGACTTCAACATAAAATTGTAATTGTTTATTAATAATCTTAGTGAGTTAATTGTTGTTGGTAATTGCGAAGCAGTGCTAAGCAATCAAAATATGCATGTCAAGCAATAAATAAATACATCACTATGTTTTTAGAATCCGTCTATTGTAATGAAAAAATATGATAAATGATTATCAAACTTGTAACATTTATGTGTGCCTACTTAAGGTTTTATAGTTTTCCATTTCAAATCGTACAGTAATTAATCATACTTATCTTTGCTCAAATATCTACTACCGCAGCAAAATCAATGCTCTTTCTGCAAACTGATAATACTAACGTCATTTTACTAAAAAGAGAACGTGTTTAGTTAGTCAGCCACATGTTTCTTATAGTGTTTATGAAATACAAATTTATTTAAAAAACATGTTTACTAAAACTTGCAGACCAACTAAATATAGACTCTCAATTTTCAAGTCACTGTTGCGAATAGGAACATAATTACAATGAAATATTTGTTAAGTAAGTAGCGTACAGAGCAGTACATTGCGCTGCCTACCTGGGTTGATTACAGATTTACATTGAGTACGAACTAACAGTTAGGCGGCACTGAAAGCCACATGGCCACAGATCGCAGTGTCCCAACGTAAAGAAATGTGAGGCTATAGCAATAAGCCCATTAAAAATTTTCACTGCAAGTTTGGAACGTGGTGAACACAGAGCTTTGACACAAGTGATCATTGCAAATAGACAAGGCCTAGTATTTAGTGATAGTAGAGCTAAACAGCTAATGACTGACGGTGAACCAAAGCCAGTTGTCACACAGAGTTTTGACGGGAACGTGATCATCGAAGGACATAGTCTACGTACAACATTCGTTGCCATTCCTGAACATGAGGATAGCAAGTTTCTTTTACATTCGAGCTCCATCGTGAAGGCTTAGATCTTCCAGAAATCAGATGGCGCTGCCGAAATGTTCCAAACATTTGGCACGCCCTGACGAGGACACCTAGTGCCGCTGGAGTGACACGCAGTAGATTTGGAATCACTTCATGATGATGAGGCTATACATTTGAGCGCGGAAGAGAGGATTCGAATGTCCGAACTCCTGTGTAGAAACAAAGATATCTTCGAGAATAATTTGGAACCGATAAAATATGGCGATCATTCCATTAATCTGACAGATGACTGTCCTGTTGCATTTCCGCTATGTCGGTTATCCCCTCAACGCAAACTTTGGAGTCTGAGATCCAGTCCATGCTAGAGGAGAAAGTGATTGAGGAGTGTGACTCTCCATACGCTGCACTTATAGTTATGGTGCCCAAGAAAGACGGCCGCTTTAGGATATGTGTTGACTCTAGAAAACTGATTAGCATAATCATTCCAGATCGCTACCCACTGCCTCGAATTGATGACTTCCTTCGCGCAACACAACAGAAACGATACATGAGCACAACGGATCTTCGAAGCGAATTCTGGCAGGTGCCTGTTGGTGTGCAAGATCGTGAGCAGCATTCGCGTCACAGTGTCATTTATATCGTTTTCCGCGGATACCGTTCGGTCTTCGAAACTCACCGGCAACATTTTAACGCTCATTGATCGGTTTAAGACTGATCTACCTAGTGTGTGCATCCCAGCCTAAATGGACGACGTTATTATTTTATAGAGGACTTACAAGGGGACTTCGGATGCCTAAGACTATTTGACTATAGTGCTAATAGAAAGAAGTGCGTGTTCGCGTGTCCCGAGGTTAACTTTTTGGGACATATAATAATAAAAAAGACGGTGAACTTACAATAGATCCTGATAATGTGACTGCTACACTAGAGAGATTACCTCCATCAAATGTGGTAATATCTGTGTCTCACAGACTTGTAATTGGTTCCGAAGATTCATTTCTGGGTTTTCGGAGACCGCATGACCACTAAGTAATTGACCAAGAAGAAGGCACGTTGGACCTGGAGAACGCCCAGAAGAAACGCCTTCTAAGGACTTAAACAAGCTCTGCACCAATCCTTCACTGGGCTGACCCATCCCTGCCCTAAATCCTGAAAACGGACGCCAGTTCCTACGGATTGGGTGCATGCCGGCAGGGGTCGGAGACAACGTTTTGGTCGACGTCCACCCTTTAAGTAACGCCGCGAAACAATATACGTCCAAATTTGCTCCACGACGAGACGGACCATACTTTATTCGCGAGAAGGTCTCTGCCATTTCGTTCGTAATTTTTGCGCCGGAGAATTCGGAGGTACCCCTGGGAAAGAACCACGTGTCGGCATTGAGGAAATACGTCGCGTCAGAGACGCAGGAGGATCCACACACAGTGGCTCCCATTAGGCTGCCTGGCCGCCCAAAGACCGCCAACAGACAGACCGATGGGGAACTTGTTCACTAAGATCTACCCAACGGAACGCCTTGCGCCAACCAACGCTCGCACCGACCGAAGAAATCCTGTTCGGCAGCCTCCTGCCAATAATCATGTAAGTACAAGTGTTCCAATTTCAGAACTCAACACCTGCGGTCAGTGCGTGGTATCATAAGGGGGAGGCTAGGATACCACTAGAGGGGAGAGCCACCATACACCTCGCCCAGGGATGCCGAAGAGAGAGAGGTCATCGGGTTGTTGGCGTGTTTGACATTACTTAATGCACAGACAGCCGGAGACAGATGATTGGTATAAAAAATGTTACTAGATCAAAGAATACTTTATTTTTATATATTGCAAATTAACATAAAAACATTACACATTACACAACACAATATAACAGAAGCGTTTGAGGAATTTCATACATTGCATCGGGGATGTATTAGACGAAGGACGAAACGAAGGCCATGTTGCATCATAGAATCCGGAGACCAATGAGAAAGCCTAATAATACTAATAATTCAGTATGAAACGTCGACGTAGTATTTACATCGCTGTATAGTACATAATAGAAATAGTTTGCTGTTGTGATACTATAAACACACTGTTCGGATACTAACTAGTTGTGATATTAACAGGAAGATTTGAGATGGTTGCAATAGTAACGAATTAAGAAAAATGTAAACAAATTGTAAAAGTCAGAAAGGTAAAGTTTGTGAGCGGTATAAAAAGGATAGTGAAATAACGACTGCAAAGGAAGGGATAATTGGAAAAGTGTGGTGAGGAAGATTTGATGCAGTTGGAACGAGTGACGGAGGTATAAGAAATAAGAAGAAAGAACAGGGTGGAACAAAATATATACACACACATACAAAGAGTAGTTAAGGTATTTGCCAATTTAATTTATTCATTAAAATTATTTGTACGTAATTCTTGTGACAGTAACATTCCTATATTATATTCGTGTGTACATATATTCTGTCCGTTGTTAGACATATACACAACAACATCCAATTATTTTTCGTTACCTAGTAAACGGTTACTCCACGCGAGGGTGGAATGAAATGAAATTGCCCTACCTCCGCTTCATCTGCTCATAGAAGTCAATGGACCATTGGGTTGTGTTATATAATCGCTTACCCGGACATTCACGGGTTTCAAACAAGTTAAGAAACTTTTGATACGAACGAGCGCTATTCGGCTGAAGAGTTGCTGGTATAGTCAGTTACCCGCTCCTTAGTTTTAATTGGTGACCCTTTTTTATTTATTTTACTTTATTATACGACATTTGTTCCAGGTACTCTTTTTTACAGTTTGAGTCAAGCTGTGATAGAAAAGAAACCCATTGATGTAACTGGCACGAACGGGAATCGAACCCGGAACCTTCAGTTTAGTAGTCTAGTAACCAACTAACTAGACCATTACTAACTGAGCGGTCAACTCGAAAAGGTTAACTATGACTGACCACACCCTGCCATTCCTTCAGTGGCCTATCCAAGGGACTATTATTATTATATTACATTTTTTGCTCTTATTACTATATAGTAATAAGGATCTTACTGCTTCTGGTTACAACAGAAAGTACTCCAATTTTGGAGCAATTTTCCTGGTTTGGTACATGCGAAAGAGTGCATTTCACCCAATCAAAACCGGAGGGTTTACTAAAACCTGATCGTAAAAGGGTCAAAATAATTACTTTTGTGTTTACAGGTCACTGCAGACTCAGAAACACCTACACAGAATCGGGTTATCCGAAGAAACCGAATGCCGGCTGTATATGGAGGACGAAGAAACAGCAGAGCACGTTATGTGCCACTCTCCTGCGGCCACCCGCATCAGGTACCCCATCTTTGGAAAGGATATTACTTCTCTAGCTGACTTGAAAAATTCCCCATTGAACAAGATTCTGAGCTACCTCAAGGGCCTGAATTTGTTTGATGAACTTTAGGACGACATTCGCTCTGCAATAGGACGTAGTGGCCGAATTAGAAGGCATGATCAACCGAACCAGGCGGATGACATCCCTACACCAAGTAACAAGTACCTAAGTATTGCTAGAAGTAACTTTGTATCTGTACAGTTCTCCGGGAACACTTCACCCTCTTGGCTTTTTGTATGTATCTCCTATTTTTGTACAAATGTACTATACCGCCCATTCCCAAACCCTTGTGCCCTGTACCAATCTCTACAGGTCTTGGCCGGTTGGTCTATACATTCTTCTGGATTAATTTTTGGCATCCCATGTAGGATCTAAGGCCTTGCATTCACATAAGATGCCTTACATTCATATAACATGCCTTGCATTCACATAAGATGCCTTGCATTCACATAAGATGCAATTTCTATTGCCCCTTGACACAGTCTACAACTTGGGTCCTCAATGCCAACCCCAATTTTCTGTAGATGTCCTTTCAGTGCGCAGTGTCCTGTCAGGAGACTTATTACTGTACGAAGGTGATTCCTACTAAGATTTAGTAGTTCGTCAGCCTTCTTTACTGATGACTCCTTAATAAAGGTTTTGTCATGCCTTTCCCTGGTTGTATTTTTCCAGTATTCTTTGTGTTGTCGCATGTAGACGATGGTCCTATCTTCTCTCAATTTAAGACGCCATGTGTACAAACTTGTAGTTCGTTTTCGAGAAACAGTAAGTGTTTGCAAAGGAAAAACTAATAGACCCCGCGCAGTGCTTACGCCGGAAAAAATTGAGGATGTTCCCATACATTTGCTACAGCAGCCACGTACGCCACTGCGACAATTGGCGCAGAAAATGCATATTTATACTGTATTAGTAGATATGTATATTAATCAACCCTATTTATATTAATATAAACATTCATTGAAATAAACGTTGATTTGTCTTTTATATATTGCAACTACAACATATAGAAACAAAATAATTTCTTCATACTATTGTAAATTGTGTATTGTTCTAGATTGACCATATCGATCTTGTCATCGAGCAGTGAAAATGATGCACCTTCATCCGTACAGAGTTCTACCCTGTAGATTTTAATAAGCGAATGCAATATCGTACTCATTTCAATGAATACTGAAGAAATACAACGCACTCGACGTAACATTTTTTTGATGAAGCTTGGTTTCACCTCAGTGGTTACATCAATTCCCCGCAGTATCAGTGTGGTCATTGGAAACTCCCCATGTGTATCGTGGGACAACGCTTTATCCGATCAAAGTTGGAGTTTGGGCGAAAATTTCCAGAAGTCACATCATAAGACCAATTTTCTTACGATAATAGCTAATCGATATCGAGAAATTTGAAATGAATTTTTGATGCAGTTTATTATTATTAAACTGCATACAGCATGGATACTTTCAATGCCCCTGCGTACACAACTGAAAAGATTCTTAATTATCTACCAGAACTTTTTTCCAAGCAGGGTGAAAGGCAGGCCTGCAGGATCACCTGACCTGACACCGTTGCATTTCTTTTTATTTTGGTACCTAAAGAATAGAATTTATCGAAATGTGTTGCATATTGTCAATAAACTGAAAGAAGCAATAACTAATGCTGTACAAAGAATAACGGAAATAATGCTAATCAGCGTGTTTGAAGACATGAAGCGAAGAGGTGATGCTGGTTATCAGCACCACTTTTTAAAAAAGAACACTGCATAAAAAGAATTCATATCTCAATTGTCGACATGATTTGTGAAAAAAATCATTCCAATCGAAAATGTAAATGTGTATATTGTTTATTGACTTAACATGTGTTTAGTTGTAAAAGAATTTTATAAATAATATTTCATAATGTGAATTGTTATTTAAATGCATGGAATAAATTTTATTTTCTATTAATCATTTTAATGAATTGTTTTAAGATCTAACACTTCTGCCATGTGTAACCAATATTTATTATACACTGTTTGGTTAATTATTTTCATAGTAAGTTGTTATTTATGGATACAAGTTGTTCCCCAAAGTAGAAAATAAGAGTATTGCGTATTTATATAGATCCACGATTCAAACGTGGTTTTGCTTGAGGTTCACGAGATCTAAAGATAAAATCAGGAATGTTTGTAGTTACGTCAGATTTGTGTATGACGTATCTATACTTGCTAAGACATATGTTGTATACTTTTATCTCGATTGTGTATACGTTTGCTTTCGGTTTTCTGGTATTATGCTTGTCTTCACTTTACCGATCGATTAATGACGTAACTACAAACATTCGTGATTTTATGTGTATGTGTATTGATCATTAGTTGCACAAAACACCTGGGAGTACCTATACAAAAATACACTGACCGTTATTAAACAGAATACTAAATTATAATCGCACTGATTTATTAAATCGTAAATTGAAAATTATTAAAGGATGAATATGTAACGTCACAATGGTGTAAATGACGTCAACACATAACCTTTCCTATCCCGGGTTATTTCTCTATCCTGAGAGATCCGGTAGAGGGCAGGTAGAATTGTGCCGGTGATAGAGGGATCGCAGTAGTAGCTATGGCGTTAAAGGCCAGTAAGATATTTCAGAACGGTACTCCTAAAATTTAGTAACAGCTGAACGATAATGTCAGGCTCAACTGTTCTAGCCAAGAAAGTTACATAAAACACACAACGGTGAGTTGCATGGAGACGTGGTATGGTTATTAGACCTGAGCTTAAGCAAAATATGCATTAAATCACACCTCGGCAATTATAGGTAGTAATCGAAATAGTTTTGTAGCATACTAATTTACTGATCCTGTTTGTAACTGCAAATGTATTTTTGTTTAAAATTTTTGTTTTGAATATTCATGTTGCTTAGACAACAATAGGTAGGCTGTTGAAATTGTTCGTTGTGTTAATATGGCATGTACGCTAGTTGTATCGATAACTGTACGTAGAGTTCTACTAGGACGACGACCGGTCCCTAAATCAATACGGAATATATAGTCGAGACCGAAATAAGCTACTAATAACTAATATTATAACCGAAAATATTTGAGTTGATATCAAGGGAATACAAATAAAGTAAAGTTATTTAATGCCTACGAATAACAATTTTTGTTTATTAATGTAGAATTTATAAAATACACATTTCAAGTAAGAGGCATGGTTCGTATATTAATAGAGTTTAAAGTTAGTATTTATATAAGAAAATTAAACACTCCGAAATTCTTAAAATTGACCAACCGGTCTAAAAGAGCGAAGAAAGGTTTATTGGCACGTTAGTAGTTAGTAAAGCAAGTGTAGTTATTTTAGCTGCCCCACAAAATGTTTCTGTTCTTAAAACTCTATTGTATTTTTTTAATTCACAGCGTTTCCTTGTACAATTAACGCATCTATCTCCTCTTCTATATCTTTCGGAATTCCATTTTAACATTACTTCCACTAGGGCGATGCTCAATATTCCAAATAACAAACTAATGCAAAGATTGTTATAAACTCATCTAAGGCCAAACTATATCAATATGTAGATTAATTATTGCATGCTACCTGGCTATAATTTAGTCTTAGTTGCATTGGATAAATAAGTTATTTTAGAAGCTTTTACGAAAATCTAGAGCAGTTAAGGATATTGCTGTAGCCGAGGATAAATATAGAAAAAGTGTATTAACTAACTTCAATATTTCTCAAAGTTCGACTTTCTCGAAACCAGCTCGGAATAAACACTTCACACTTTATCAATGTAGTACTTAGGATTTACCCACATATTCCTAATATTAACCGAAAAAAATATAAAGTTAAAAATAGAAAGCTCCATTGCAAATAAACCTTTCGGAAAGTTCAGTTTACCATTTGCTATAAAATCACTTGAGATTAACAAAATAATTTGCATTTAGTATAAAGATAACAGGTTTCTTGCTGCTAATATTTGATATAAAAATGTAAAATGCTACAAATAATAATTATTTTTCCTAATACCTATCGCAAATATTTTACATGCGTTTGTACACGGGAATGTTAGTGATATTTTATAATAATCGTATAAATAAGTAATTTATACGATTCCTGGAAGTCAGATTTTTTCGATATTTTGCTAATTTATTTGTTCAAATGTAATGCATTTGACATCCTTCAGTCTAACTAGACCCTATAATTATACAACTTTAAAGCGTTTATTCTATGTATACATAAGCAGGTTAAAAACAATTCGAAACAAAGATTCACCTTCAGCAGTAGGGATACCAAAACGAACACTAGTATCTACACCGACAGCCCAGCTTAAAATAGACCATGCAGTATAAATAAATTAGAATGTCTCCTCATATACGGCTTCATTTCATTTCATTTTGTGCAGCTGTTGTGCAAAATATACATTTTTTAATATGCACGAATGACAAACATTGTACACATGTAGGGGAAAATAATAACAAATTAACCTATCTAGATTTTTAAAACAGTAAAGGGGACTCCATGCAATCACCAATATCGATCTAATGTTGTAGGCATGCTATTATGATTAGTTTCAAAAAGGTTTATCAGATAAAAATTGTATACATTCGATGTTCAGATTTATTCTATCAATATTATTTCTTTCGAAATCAGGTACGTACTAAAAATAATTATCGGTACGGAATCTTTTTGTTCTAATAATAGTTACGTATAATGAAATCCAACAAAACAATTGCGTGTTGCATAAGATTACATGAACCAAATTTTGACCAAAATGCTATTTATGTTAATATCGTTCGATATGGTAGGCAAAAAGAAGGAATGTAAAACTTTGTGTTATCATTCAATGTAGTTTCCGAATAGTTAGGTCAGTAATACCTAATCTTCATACTTCATTTAGCTGTATTTGTAGTAGCATTACCAGTGAAAAAATAACTTTGATTTATTTCTTACCTAGGTATATATAGGGTGAGGTTTTTCCGATGCGTAGCATGGGGATCTCGGAAACCAGCGGAGATAGAGAGACTTTCAAACGGAGAAAGAATTGCAGCTTTACGAGTTTAATTGAGTGAGGCCTTTGTTTTTTCCAGAAAATGCACGGCTAACTAGATATCTCGAGAAAACTGTTTTCTTGTTATTTCATTTACTGCCTGCTCTATTGCTCTATTATTGACTTTAGAAAAAAGGTGAAAAGAAGAAAGTTTAAGGTAAATATGTGCTGCATAAGATAGTCTAACCCAAATTTTTATTTAAGCTGTAATTTTTTTAGATATGACAAAAAAATGTGTCTTCTTAAGGGAACTCATAGTCAGCTATGACTCCATAAGAAAGGCATTTTTTCAGTGATTTCAATGACATAATTCTAAATAAAATAAATTACAGCAATTTTAACCTTTTAATTTCTGAATTGTCCACATAGTAAGGCTATGGAAACAGCTGATAAATGCACATGGTGTTTAGTTATAAAATACAAGATAGTCATTAAAATTTTCTTTTAATTGCGAAATTATAATCATAATTATTTTGGTTTGGAATCTTTATTCCGTTGGAATTACGATTTTAGATAAAAGTAATTTCTGTGAAACCAATAAACACAGAATGACAAGTGATAAATTAAGAAAGAATAAGGATATTAAAAAAACAACTAAAATAGTAGTCAAACAACGTAATTAAAGTAAGTAATGTATTTAAGACAAAAGTCTACCATCATAATTAATGCACAAATTACACCTTTTTGAAACAGAATTTGTTGCTTTTCTAATCCATCAATATTTGCAAAAGCCTCTATCTAGTACAGTGTGTCTAAGTATGATTTTCGATACACCCTATCTTTTGCCATTCCCCATAAATAAAAATCTAAAACAGACAAATCGGGGGATCCACGAGTTCGGAATGTTTCTTTTAAATGATTCCGCACCGTTATCTGATTATGCGGTGTGCCCCATCGTGTTGAAACCATTTGAGCATACGACGTGTCTGTAAGGGTAATTTATCTAGCAAATTATTAAACTTGTTCTGCAGAAAGTGAAGATAACGATCGCCAGTTAATGTACCATCAAAAATGTACGGACCAAGAATTGTTGAACCAATGACGCCGCACCAAACATTAAATCCAAACTCAACTTGGGGTCCCCTCTATTCACCACGATGCGGTTTTTCTTGCATCCATAAATGTTCGTTATGTCTATTAAACATGCCGCAGTTTGTAAGTCCTGTTTCATCCGTCCACAAAACTTTGAATTTAAACTGCGGGTCAGCTTCACACATGTTATTAAACCAAGTACAAAAGTCAATACGATTATTGTAATCATCAGCGCGCAGTGTTTGTGCAACCGGTAATTTATAAGGATGAAACCTATGCTTCTTCAGTACTCGTACAATAGTACGTCGTGCCGTGCCTGCTTATATTGAAATTTGTGGAGTTGAAATCGATGAACTTTGCATTACACGTGTCAATACATTTACCTCCATCTGTTCACCAATGCCTATTGCAGTTTGATTTAGATTACAGAAAGAGCCGCACTCTCCCAACTTATACAATCTCTTGAAGGTAGCTAGAGAAGCCTGGCGACGATCGAAATACCGTTCGAAATAGTGTTGTGCAGCTTGTACGGCATTTTTATGACACACAATGTACTCGACACTCGACCATATCACGCTTTTCTAGATTAGAAAAAATCATGTTGCTACTTTACGAAATCTTAATCAGCGTTCAATGAAACGTAAGGTTATTTGCACCTGTTTATAATTGTCATCTATCAATTGTTTTCATAGCTTACTACGTGAACAGTTCAGATATTAAAAAGGGAAAATCGCTGTAATTTATTTATTTGTAAAAAGAATTATGTCAAGTGTTATATCGTTGGAATCATTGAAAAAATTCGTTTTTTATGAAGTCATCGTTTCCATTAAAAGAACCCAAATTATTTGCCATATCTCAAAAGTTACAGCTTTAATAAAAAGTTCGATTATACTGTCTTATTCAGCAAATATTCACCTACAACTTTCTCCTTTACACTTTTTTTCTAAAGTCAATAATAATAGAGCTACAGGTACTAAACGAAAGAACAAGAAAACAGTCTTTTCGAGATATCTAGTTAGCCGTGCATTTTTTTTCCAAAAAACAAAAGGCTCATTCAATTGAACCCCTAAAGCGGCAATTCTTTCTCCATTTGATCGTCTTTGTATCTCCGCTGGTTCCCGAGATCCCCATGCTAAACATCTGAAAAAATTCACCCTGTATATATCCAAAAGTATTTGAAAATAATTTATGAGATTGCCTAAAATTTGCAATATATTAACATTTTACGTTATATTTTGTACACTCTATACCGATACACATGATTGACATTTTGCACAAATTCTCCATATATGGTACAGCAATAAAATAACGCCAATATTTTCTCTGTTAAGCAAATTTTAATTTTTTTGCGGATAGAACATTCTCTTTCCGATAATTTAAGTATAAATTAATATGAAACCAAAAAATATTGGAAGTAGTGCAATACATTTTCATTAGTATAGTATTTAAAACAATTTCTAACAATTTTTTTTTCTGTAAGCTAACCTTAATTACCCCCATGGTACATCCTAGAAGAATGAATAGTTCCAGAAGTAGGTTAATTAGGATCTCTATGCCATTATAGTACTTAACTTAGCTTGTAGACAGATTCGTCTCTCTTCATCCTAATATACTTTTTTCTACAATATTTACTCTAATTTAAAGATGGAATTGATAAAGTACATCATATTAAAGATTAAATATCATTTTTTTCTGTATCAGCATTGCAAGTAGTAAATATGCGTTCAAGTATCGGATTGTCCAGTATGATCTCTTGACTCTCTATGGTCTTATGTAATATTTCATCCTTTCATTCCATTCCTTCTTTTATGGAACTATTTTGCATGTGATTAAGCTTACTCCATATTTTGTTTTTAATGTTTCCATTTGGGTGGTTGTTAAAATATTGGTTGGTGTACATGTTTCTATCCGGGGTCCGCATACCGTATAGAGGAATGCGCGATACGCGCACTCAATGCAATACCCTACTGGAAGTCGAGAAGAAGAGAGACTCTATTACTCTATCGAGTAGAGACTCGGGTAATTTCGGAAGAGGTATACAATTAACATTGACATCTACACTTTAGACAGTTGTTGAAAGATTGCCTGTAATGCAAAAATTATTGTTTATTATAAAAATCGTGTGCCAATTTACTTGAAACTAATATGTATGTGGGAAGGCTAACTATAGATACGAAAACGACTCCTAATGAAGCAATTTCAAATAATTCTTTTTACAGCACCTATAATTAATTACACGAAATATGCAATCATACTAAAAGTAGATACATCCCAATAACTTTTTTCGATGTATTTTCAATAAATAATAATATTCAAAGTTGTGGCAGATTTTAAACTAATTGATTTAGAAAATTGGCAATGCAATTTTAAAAATTTCTACAACAGATGGATATGTTTAAGTATATTTTGCAACTGTTGAGTGTTTTTCGAATGCACAGGTAGAAAAAATATGCGTCCGATCTACCAAATTAGTTTTAAATGGCGGCAAAGATTTGATTTGAAGAAATAAGTCTGTTCATGTCATTTATTTGATCCAAACAAATATTTTTTTAAGAACTTGAGCATTACACGACAGAATAAACTATCACAACATAAAGTTAACAATAAAAATATATTGTAAAAATAAAATTACATGTTTCGTTAACACAGTAGCGTTATCAGATTTAGACTATTAGTGTTGTCATTGTATTGTGTTTTGCAATATACATACATTTCTGTCTCTTATTCGCAGAGTCAAAGTGGGGATACGCTTAAACCTATAATATCAATGCTTATTACAAGTGTTTAATAGAGGGGAGTAACTTAATTCTACTTGGTCATTAAGCAATAGATATATGTTTGAATGTTTATGCCTATTAATTGTCTCTAAACAATTCAATTTAGGACTCTTGTCACAAATATGTAAAATGTTTATATCTTTCTTGAAAATATGTTTCTTATCCAATAGATGGTTCGCATAGGTTGAGTCAGTCTTCTTCAGTCTGAAATTAGGGTAATATTTCCGAACTCTAGTCTGGAAATCTCTACCAGTTTATCCCACATACATCGACACATACAGACCTTACAACACATAGGTCTTCATTACACCCTATATTTCATAAATGTGCGGCCTATCATTCAATGCTTCATAGACTTGTTAATATACCTATGTCGAAAGAGAATTTTTACACAGAGATGAACTTTATAAAACAAATTGCGATAAACAATGGATATAAAGAACAATTAATTGATGCTATCATAAAGCAAAAACAGTACAAACAGTTACTGACTCTAATTTACCCTAAAATAAGTAATAGTGAATCAAAACAGTATGTTTGTTTAACTTATTGTGGTGACCCGACAATAAATGCGAACATATTATTAAGCATTCGTAATACTGTTACATCTTACAAAACAGACAACACACTTAAAAGTATAATTCGCAATAATAAATCTAAAATTGATAATATTCAGAAGTGTGGAGTGTATAGATTGGAGTGCGGTAGCTGTGAATCGGTTTATGAGGGACAAATTGGTAGAGATTTCCATACTAGAGTTCGGGAACATTACCGTAGTTTCAGACTAAAGAAGACTGATTCGACCTATGCGAACCACCTATTGGATAAGAAAAATATCTTCAAGAAAGATATAAAAATTTTACGTATTTGTTTAGAGACATTGAAAATTAATAGGCATAAACATTCAACACACATATATTACTTAATGACCAAGGAGAATTAAGTTACTCCCCTCTATTAAACATTTGTAATAAGCATTGATATTATAGGTTTAAACATATCCCCACTTTCACCCACTTTATGTTAGCGAAACACGTAATTTTATTTTTACAATATATTTTTATTGAGCAGTGTATTAACTTTGTGTTGTGATTTGTTATTAAACTTTTTTCTGGAACTAGAATCTCAATAATTTCATTTTAAGATGTGTCTGGCTGACTTTGTATGGAAAATGTTTGGTTTAACAATATAGTTCTTTCGTTTAAACTACATCCCCAATTTTAATAAAATATACTTTTTTCTACCATTTATTTGAACTAAATAAGTACCTATACTTCATTGAAAACTTCTTATATGTATATAGGTGCGACTCCACATGATGGATTGGCATCCATCAAAAAACAACATGAAAGACGGGTTTCGGAGTGTACAGCTCTTTTAATGCACATTTAGGGAGGGATAGCTTGTCGGACCGGACGCCTAGATAGAAAAGTATTCGCTTTTTACACTCCCTGTGTACGAAATTACCGCTACTCTAGCTACCCATTTACTTACTATACTTATTAGATTGTGAAATATATTTATTTCAGTCTACAAATTTCATTAATATTAATTCATTAATTTTGATTAATATTTTTAATTCTAAATGTTAAATTGATTTCTTCGGCAATGCCTATAGCCACCAATATGGAAAGCTTAAGTTAACACAACGAAGAATGTAGCCAAAACTTTGTGATTAACCATTGAAGAATACCATATATGTTAAGTAAGATAAGTTCGTGTAAGTGGTAGGTAAGTCCGTGTTATGGGGCATGTAAATTCGTGATAAACGAAATAATTTGAAACAGAACTTTAAAAGCTTTATTTAGGAAAGTACACATTAATTATCTTCAGATTCATTTCCACTTGTTATGGCTGCACACCTGTCGCACATGAAAACCGTTTCTTCAGCATTCACTGGCTGGCAACTGACATGGTATGGCACCAAACAATACGAACATTGTACCCATTTTGCACCATTCTTTCGTTTAAAGTCATCGGAATATGTTCCCTTACAACATCCGCATATCCAATCGACCTGAACCAGTTAGGTCTCTTTCAGGCATCAATGTTGTTTCTTGGCTGCTCTGTCTACCAGCAGTAAGTAAACAAAGACGTGCTGTTGCTTGTTGTGTTGTGTTTTTATTCAACGGGCAGATTTCTGATTTTTTTAAAGCATTCAAAATGTTTGAACGTGGAAAACTAGATATAAATGCCGGATTCAAAATGCTGTGGAAGTTTGTTCTGTTAGGTTTCTCGGAGTGTTCTCTCATAAAATTGTCCAGACATTTCTGCCAATTGAGTGTAAGTGACTTATACACACCAACATCAAGCGGCTGTAAAAGATGGCTTGTATGAGCTGGAAATGTGAATAAATTACTTCTGGATTAATGTGAGAAGCACGCGAATCCATAAATAGCACTACAGGACGAACAGGGGGAATCGATTTAATAAAGAAGCGGAACCATTCTAAAAACTGTTCACGGTTAATCCATCCCTTTGGTGACAGTTTCACTTGCGCGTTGCACAGGCAATCATTCTTCAAGGAATCGTTTCATCGAATCCCTTTAAAAATAATCATTGGGGGAATCCATGGTCCATTTGCACAAATACAGCCGAGAAGAGTTTGTGACTCTCCCTGTCTGCGTAAGCTCGTTTGTAAATGTATCGTTTTTTAATCGCCATCACCACTTTATTTGGCATAACAACGTAGCTAAGGTTAGTTTCGTCGCAATTCCAGAACGTGCATATCTTTAATTCGAATATGATTGAGTAGATGCAGAAAGATTTTCAGGAACACGTAGACATAGATTAAACCGTTTTTTGTATTGCATCCACCACCATTTGCTGGCTATATCAGTATTTGCACCACCTCAGAAATTTTCCCTGTCTATATACTACTCACTTCACAAACCTGTTAGGGTTCTACTAGTTTGCAGAACAGTTTGCCGGTGAGAGAACACGAAAGAGGTATTTGGTTGTTTTAAAATAGTTTATTTTCAAACTAAATAGTCATACAGACACATGTATTAATACATAAAAATAAATGTGTATATTTCACATCTAATCGCAACTCAAAGTTTTTCAATAGGACATTATTGTCTATGTGCACATTTGATGTATACGTTCGTATAACACCGTACACGGGCTGTGAGGCTGTTGGACCTGATATCCGAAGTTGGCTGGGCGCAACCGTCCTTTGCGTATAAGCGAAAACACGGCCACCGGATATCTTTCCAACTTGTCTTCGTACCCAGCCCCTTATATATGCCCTCGGTTTTGGTTCCGCGGTGAGTGTACTGACGCGGTAGCGGGTAGGTAGCAAGCGGGCGCGCGGCTCGGCAAGCGGTTGTAGCCCGTCAAATGTCCAGGGTACAGACGGGTCTTGGATCGACGGCCGTTGCTATTTGTCCTTTTCGACGCGCATAAAATAGTCCTTAACAAAACCAATAAATAAAATTTGTTAATTTTAAATGGCCGTGTACGTTATTTGAACCGGCACAGCCCTTTCTAAGTTTTCTGTAGACCGTATGCGATGAAGTATTCAAATGTGCACTACTGTACCATCTAGTGTCAAAGTGTCTAAATATGCTGTTAAAATATTAAAGGCCTAATACAATAGGTATAATCGTTATTAATGCTTATACTTTTATCCAGAAAATACCCGTATCACGATTGTACCCTACTTTACCCTATTCTATTCAAATAAACTATGCATGTTGTTTTTAACAAGTATTGTTTAACGCAAATAAACTATTGTTCAGTTAAAGATATAATTTCAAAGATATATATTTGTTTGGTTCAAGAACTTTTTTTCTCTATGTGCCGAAAATGTGTTTCCGTCCTTATTTCATATTTTGACCAACCATCAAATTTATAACTAGTTGTAAAAGATTAATTTTACAAATGAAAAAGCTTATATCGACATATTGTAAAGCATGGACCAAAATATTTGTTCACAAACAAAATAACAATAAAATAAATGTAGTACTCGAACGCATTCTTACACGATTTCATATATAAATATAAAAATATATAGGTACACTAGCGACACTTTCTAATTGTACGACCTAACGCTCAACGTAGAGCCTACATGCGTAGCATGAATAGTAGACA
>JARFOC010054692.1:0-19408 GCA_031763485.1 Osmoderma eremita | reverse complement strand
TTTTGAATTTGTTGTTAATTTTTAGTGGAATTTGTATAAAACTGTTTTGTTTATATTATTGTTATTGTATTTTTTTGTGTTTGAATAATATTGTTGCATTTTCTTTATAAAATTTATACTCTCCATACCGTCCGAGTTTCAGGTTGAGTCACAGTAGCTATGGTATTTCTGATGATTTTCGTATGTTCCTACTAATTTGAAAGAGCAACCACACAAGTCTCAATCAAACAAATAAATAATGCACTATTTAAATCTACTGCTCTATAATAAAAACTATATTATAAACTACTTACCTGGATTAGAATCAGATGCTGCACGTCGTAATGCCGTAATACGCATTATAAACACCGCTAATAAATGAACGAAAACACTGTACCGGCAACAGCCACATGCGCGTTGAGTGATATCTTGTCATACATACGATGTTCACTGTGAAACTACTGCAAGAATGTATTTTTCTTAAACTACCTAATACTTACCTTGTGATTGGACTTCACAGCTGTAAATTAACAGCAATATATAGGCATTCTACATTAAGTGTAGTAAGAGAACTAACCAGTTTATACATTTTTACAAAAAGTCGTAGTATTTTAATGGTTATCATAGTAATCTTGGTCCACTCTTATTTCTTGTCTTCATTAACGATCTTTGCAGTGGTTTGTCCTGCCATAGGCTTCTCTTTGCTGAAGATCTTAAAATTTTCACTATTGTTCAATGTCTCAACGACTGCAATTACCTTCAGAGCCAGATTAATATTGTATGTGAATGGTGCATTTCCAACAAGTTATCTATGAACATCAGCAAATGTAGAGTTATGACCTTCTCCCGCAAACTTAAGCCTATCGTTCACACTTACTCTTATGATAACATTGTGTTGGAAAGACACTTTGCTATCAAAGATCTGGGCATAAAATTTGATTGTAGCCTCTCGTTTTCTGACCACATTCACATCTACAATGATGCGCTTAAAATGTTTGGCTCTATAATCAGAACCTCAAGAGGACTTTCTAACATTGATTGGATACTTACGCTCTATTATGCCTTTGTTCGATCTAAGCTAGAGTATGCCTGTGTCGTTTGGTCCCCACTGTATAATTGTCATATGTCATATGTCCTTGAGCAAGTTCAGTGCCGTTTTTTTTTTTAATTTATACACTTCAACAAACCATTTGTTTACCCTCCTAAAGGCTTTAGTGACGCTCTTCTTTTAAATATGTTTAACTTAGATCGTCTTGATCTTCGGCGAAACCAAGCTGATGTTAAATATCTATTTAATCTACTGAACAACTTTATTGATTCGCCATCTCTGCTTAATCAAATTAATTTCAATGTTCCTAGGCTGTCTGCTAGAAATGTACCTTATACTGCCCTACACCCCGTACTAATATGCTTTTAAAGTCACCTTTGCAATGTATGTGTCTGACATACAACTCTCTTGCCAATGGTGACACTGATGTCAATTTTTCCTCTATTAAGTCTATTATTAGTCATTGTAAGGGTAGCGCTACGTATCCTTAGCTTATTTGATTTACTTTGTATTTTTTTCTTAATTTTGTGTTTAATTTTGTCACTCTTTTAATTTAGATCATTACATATGTATGTGCATCTGTCCTTATTCCGTATTACTATTATTATTATATTATTCCATGTTGTGTATTACGTGCTTTAGTTAGTATATTTATGTTGTCCTACGTTTTTTCTTTCAGTGTAACAAAGATTTGTATTCACAAATATCAGTTTGAAGCATGGAGGCATACACCATCCCCCCGCACACACCAGTCAGAAGGAGACGCCCAGAGTATTGGTTATTGATGCGTCACTGTGGCAGATAGTCAAATTCGGTTGTTACATTGCACTTCGATTCCAATGCATTCGTCTTCTATCTAAAATCTATTGTTTGCTTGTGTTTTACGTTTTATTATATTCTTAATATTGTCTCCAAAATAGTTCTTGTCAGAACTCGATTATTGCAGTACTTAATAATTTGAGGTGTTCTACTTGTGGTATGTATGGATTATAGCTCATGATAACCGCATATTTTCCGTAAATGATAATTATCTATTATTTTAATTCGTTGTTCCTATTGAAATAAATTTAATTTGTATTTTCAGATATGCTGTTATTGCTGTTGTGTGATATGCACGCAATCACAGCGGCCACTACTGTATTTAGGAAGTGTATAATATAATTGAGGCACTTCTAAAAGTGAACTTCAGTATTTGTGATAACTTTTTTCTTCAATACTTTCATTGTAGTTATAACAACGTTCGACAAATACGTTTATGCTGCATAGCAGTCATACTGCGTACTTAACGTGTTATTTTAGGAAACCATAAATTGACATTAAGTATAACTTCACGGAAAGGTTTAAAATGTCTTCTTGAAAATACCAATTAATGTATGCTATTATAACATTGTACAAAAGAGTTGGTAAAAGTATGTACACATATAGAAAACCACATACGGGTAATTTTGTTACAATAGCTCGTTGAGCATACAAGTGAAGAGCATGAAAACAATTTATCCAAACGGGTTGATTAATTTTAATTGATACTCTCGCCACAGCAACGACAGAGGAAATTGATAAAGAAGGGACAATACATCATTTGGTCGTAAATCGCTAAGGATGATGATGATTACATAAATGAGGTCGCGTTCTATAGAAAGCAAAAACTTTAACTACTGTTATACCTGAGTAATTGCTTCTCCTTATTTACCAAGTCGCAACCGTGGAGAGTAATAATTGTTTGTAGCTCGACTACTTTGAAGACATCGATTTTTCTATATTTGGCCAAAAAGTGGTTATGGTATTACCAGCCGTAAACATTAGCATTTGTGATGAGAGTTAATAAAATAATAGTGTTTTATTTTGGTGATAATATAAAAAATGTTTGTGATCGAATAATGATGTTCCCCTATACATACTTAATGTTTAATGTTTATTTATACTGTTGTAAACCATAATACATATTGTAAGGATTGTCAAAATAAATACTAAAAGATACATTGAAATACATAGAACATCCTATAATATTACTTACTTCACATTTTCACACAAGTTAGACGCAATCCCAGATATCTCAGTAGCACTTACTATCTAGATAATGTTTGAAGTTTATTTTAAAAGAGTTCATGGTTTCTTTTTTATATTTTTTAGATTTTCTGGAAGACGAACAAAAGCGACGCAAAAAATGGACTATCGTATCCATGGTATTAGCCATTAGTAATTAAATTATTTTTCTTTTCGTGAGCCCAGATGGCGCGCATATATACGTATATACTTGGTAAAGCCATTATCTTATGCCAGCGCATGTACATGACACATTTGTTTTTATCGAGATTCTTCCTAAAAAATTCGATAAACTCCACACGGGCCGTCTTCGCGGACTTTCGGACCAGGAAGCCGTACTGGTTATCGGCCACAATGTTGCGCTTCTCTAGATACAGCAAGCATCGCTCGTGCAATACCGACTCAAAGATCTTCGAAGCCATACTCAATACCGAAGCTGGCCGAAAGTTTTCCAAACTGCTCTCACAGGCCCTCTTTAAGATAGGCACCACTCGCGCAGCCTTTAACGCAGATGGCAAAGTTGCGGTCCTTATGGAAGTATTAGTTACGCTAGTCAACGACGCACTAATAATGTCACTTATTCCCTTCAAAACCGTTATAGGGACACATTCCATTCCACACTACTGTCTACTTTTCGGATGACTAAGAATGTTCGCGAAATCGGTTGCGTTCACCGGAGTCATAAACCTGCTATCTATCACCTTAGTAAGCACTTACTGTACCAATCACACTATTTTTCTTAAACGGTTTGGAGAAAGTTTAAGGTGTGAAGAAATAATAGAATTGTAGAAACTCTACTCCTCAGCAGCTTCTTTGTTTTTTTTTCTCAACTTGTCACTATTCCCCTTATTTTGTTATTATCGGAGGATCTTCTTCTATTGAAAGAAGTATTTCTAAAAAGTACTCTTCCTCGTAATTCTAGTTTTGCCATGTGGAGAGCTCTTATCTTCTCCTCTGTGACGCCCGAAAAGTATTTCCTAAAAGAGTTTGCCCCATCAGATGCGCTGGTCACAGTTTCATCGTTACCTTTAAGTATCACTAGATTTGTTGACTTTTCGCTATTTGTCTGAGATCCCACCGTTTCCCATATAGTTTTATTTTTAGCTGCACTTCTCTGAATTTTTAGTCGGGTAACTACTGACAGACAATTATTTGACAATTGATAAATCAATGATTGACTTAGTAAGAAAATGTAATTTAGAAATGTTCTTATCAAAAGAGATACGAACAGAGAATTTTGATGAATAAATTAAATTGGATAATATCTTCACTTCCATTTGTGTGTGTGCTATGTAGTGTTCCACACTGTTCTCTTCCTTCTATCTCGGCTTCTGACTCTACTTCTCTAATTCTTTATTCTTCGCTTCTCCAACCACCTTTTCTTTGCAACTATTTCACCATCTACTAGACAGCTAACAAATTTAATTTAATCTTGACTTTTGCCAATTTGCTTTCACTACAAAACTATTCATCAGTCTCGCAACTAGCTTGTCTTTCTGTCACCATAACAATAAGTTTTTTTCCTTCCTTCCGGTCCATGCATTATAGAGCGATGCAAGGCTCCGTCAATGTTTCTCGTACTGTAACATTAGCAGAAGGCCCTCGTGTCCGTGCTTTGGATTCTATCGTAGCAACTTAGGCTCGGGTAACTGCACTGGCATTTCCTTGCTCCTTTTGGTAAATGCGTTATATAGTGCAAAAAACATGGATTCTACTTCAGTATCAGTTTACAATTTTTTTGCTACTTATACAGATCGAAGCTGTATAAATTCACGACCTTTGTTTTCAATGTCGCCCGATTCTGACGATTTGGTCCCTTTAACTCCAGCTCATTTCTTAATTGAGAGGGCCTTGCTAGTACCAGATGCAGACCTAAAGGATGTCGCTATGCTGACACGATATCAACACGTCCAGCAACGCTTGCAATATTCTTGGAATCGATGGCAGTCGGAGAATCCGATAATTACAACGAAAAAAATAGTTGGAAAAGGCATTAGAACTAACTAGAACCAGAAGCCTTAGCGTTAGTGATGAACGAGAACACCCCTCCAATGAAATAGAACTTTGACGAGTAGTTTCCACTTACCCTGGAGATATGCCATATGCAAGGTACCTACCATAAAAACACCGTCCGGTAAAGTCGAACAGTCTTTTGGAAAACTGTGTATACTTCCACTAGAGGCGTAATATTCTATATCTTGAAAGACTCTTTTGTGCTTTCAAGATGCGGTGTGTTCCCTGCCGATCGGTGCGCGCTGCGTTCACGACCCGGGCCTTTGACCCTATTTGTTTATATACAAGAAACGTATAATGACATAATCCAGAAATACTCTCGGATAGATTTGTATATATGTATTAGCTAGAGTTTTAGAATAAAGACAGTTACATTTAAGACATCGCAAATGTAGTTTCACTTTATTAACACGCAAGAAGAGTACACAAATACAGTATCTGTCCTCTTCCATTGTTTAACTAGTTTTTTCCTTCTCTTCCCCTACTTCGCCTTTTCTTAACCAGATGTCCTAATCAATCCTTTTTTTAAATCTTTTAGCGTTTATATATCAGGTTTGACAGCGAGTTCCTTCCTTTTATACTCGTTACTTATTTTCGTGTGCCGGTAAGATTGCATTCTTCCCAGGGATTTAATTAGATACTTCTGCAAGTACCTCCCCCGAATACGAAAATTGAAAGATCCGAACAGCGCGAAAAACGAATAATATTGGAGAAAGGAAGAGGTGACCTTCCTGGCAGTAATCACCGAGTGAATGGCGGGTTATTTAAACGATCGAAAGAAGATTAATTGGGGTGTCATTGAAGCATCGCTTGTATTTTATAACAAGACAGTAATTCGTCAGTAACAAAACCGTTTAGAACAAATTTTGCCCATTTATATCATCCAGTATTAAAAGTGGTTACGGAAACGAGGGAAGGGAAGACAAACAGGATTTTGGACTAGGGAAATGTGAGAAGAAAATTAAGAAGAGAGTGGAACACAGACATTTACACACAATTAGGCAGTTAAGGCACTTTCCAAAATTCTATGTATTTTTTTGAAGTATTTCTCATCGCAGTAAATTCAAAATTAAATGTTCCTTTTAACTGGATTAAAATATTTTAATCACGGGCATTTCTTTTTGTTTGTTTCCGCGATTGCCTAGTTACACCAAGTGCATGCAACAAAAGAATCCACACCCAAGATACTTCGATTTAGGTTAATATTGAAGTATACAATGGGGAATTTATAATACCTGAGGTAAGAGCTCTCAACTAGAACTAGAAAACTAGAATTAAGAGGGAGAATATTTTTTAGGGAAAGACCACTTCCTTCACTAAAAGAAGGTCCTTCGATAATAACACTGGTCAACAAAATTTCAGATATATTTTGTCCCACGAGGTAAAGTGGGTGAACTTGGTAATACGTTTTACACTTATTTCATATCTGTTTTCAGAATCTTTCTATCAGGCAGGGTTTCATAGTGACAAAGCAATGAAATTTTGTGAAAGTATATATTATAATATGTGTATAAATCATGAAAAAAAAGATATACAAACTGATACATTTACTTGGAAAATGTGCTGATATACACATATGACTTTCGGCTGTACTTTGCATCAGAAACATCCCTCTTCAGCGGCCAGCAATAGTCTGCCAACATAGCAGGGCTCCATTTGCCTGGTATCATCAGCACTTTCATCGTCGCTTCGTTTTATGGAGGTTTAGGCACAGGTAATTCCGGGTTGTGAGGTACTGGTTCAAATAAATATTAGGATATTTTACAGTATGTTTGCATGGTATGGAAGTCATACCACTTATATTTGTAAAACAAAAATAGCCATCGGTAATATGATCTGATCCTCCAAATCATAGGAATAGCAGAAAGCATATGTCGTGTACATTTACCCACGCTGTAAGAAGTCTGACACACGTAACACAGCAAATATGGGGGGCCCAGCTTTTGGCTTCATCACCTACTTTACACTATACTGTTCATAGCGCTTTCTAAGGACAGGTGTGAAAGACCACTTTTGATATTTGAATATCAATTCGCCGCAAGTGTAGCAAAAAGAGTTCGGGTGGATTACACATTTCCTTAGCGTTTTTACAGGTGATCAAATGTTCGCAGTTTCACTATAATAACTTGAACACACCACAACGCAACACTCTTTAAAACGTTAACAACGTTAGCGTATATGTTCATTCACCGAGCTCTAGCCGACAACTGAAATAACGTCAAGACATGTCCTCTTATACGACATATCTGCATGCATATTTTAGGTGAATAAGCGAATATCCTGGAAACCTAGGGTGATAGTGAAATTCTGAAGACATAATTGATTTCAGCATGCAAAAGTATATGGGAATCATGCATTTTTGTGCTTGGGACAAAAATCTTGTTAACCAGTGTAATAGTTAAAATAATGAGACTAGTGACAAGTTTGGCAAAAAAACAAAGAGGAAAAATTAAAAAAAACAGAGTTAAACCGGTGAGGAGTATTCTATTATCTCTTCACATTTTAAACTAAACATTTTAAGCTATTTAAGAATGATATTTTACTGCTGCACTTATACCACGGACGATTAAAACAAATGTTACTAATGAATTGATATTAAATCAGAACACCACAAACTCACAATTATGTGAGCTACAAGTAAATTATTAGACCTTATATGAATCTATATACGTAACATACATACATGCTCTGCAACAAGGAAACGGCAAATGACGTAAATGCACAAATTAAATTGTACCTCATTAACAATGTCAATTACAAAAGAATTTTACCACAAATACGCAAGATACATGCTCCCGTAAACTGAACATTTAAGCGAAAATCGTGCCAATCTTGCCGTGAAATCAGACAGTTGCTGTGTTATGGTTAATTTAATTTCATAACTATACGTAATCCCAAATGCAATAGGTTTAGACCAAAGCAGTTTGGCTTGCATATTGCATCGCGCTGGCTGAAATTGGTCTATATAAGAACTAAATCCGTTCAAATACGTTATTTATATCATCTTGCAGTTAATTTCGTGCGGGAATTTATTTGGACGCGTTGGTTTTGTAATCGTGCAGACTATCCATTTCTACAGTACCCAATACTTTACTTTCCACTAACATAAGTGACTGTTAGTGTTTATCCTGACTTAGTTTCGTTTCCCAACTATTTTAATGAACTAATTAGATTAACATGAATAGCCGATGACACGTATATTATTATCAATTTTCTCTTTGGTGAAAATTTATACTTACAGTATTTAATCGCATGATGATTAATGAAAAAATAGTAACTGATTTATTCGTAATTAAATATTACATATTTTATTTGTAACATCCGTATCTGCTCTCTATCTATCTATCTATACATAGTTTTTTTTCTGTGACAAGCAGTTGCTTTAACAACTATGTTAAAATAAATTGCCCTATTTGCTGCAATTGAAGAAATGGATAAACTTCTTGGTCGTGGCAAGAATATAGTTCGTGTGGGACATAGGAAGAGCAACCTCGTTCAGGTCATCCAAAATTGAAGCCAAAAACTTCAGATACTTTAAGAAATGTCTGTGAAATACCTATCATTAAACTATATGATGAGTTCATAGTAGTGATAGTAGTTCTGGCTCTAAGTAATGTATTTGTTCTCGCTCGTGGTAAAACCAACACCAGCCAATATATATATATATATATCGCTGTTTACTAGCTTGAACAAGAACCTAGCACTCGCTAATTCACGCCGGGTGCTAAGACTGGAAGAAGTTGTGCTCATCAAACAATTCTTAATAATCGGTGCCGCGGTTGGGATAAGTACCCATTTCCTTAAAAGTCAAATACTTTAAGAATCTCTTTTGTACCTTTTCCACAACCAATATTTGATAAGTGTACTAGGGATACCAAATTAAGGAAACATAATCAAGTTTTGATCTGACTATTGTGTAAAAGGTTTCTTTGAAAGTTAGTGAAGCTTTTGCAAGTTCTAATTACGAAACTTAGCGATCGTGGTGCAGTCATACAAATGGAGGAGATGTGATCTGAAAACTGCAGTCTGTTATCGAATATGACACCAAGATGTAGATGCCTTGGAACCGCAAGCTGGTCAAATGAATAGTTAAAAAGCAGTGGATTATTGGAAGTAGTATAAGTGACAATTACGTATTTCCCTATACTGACTCTGATCTTATTGTTTTGACACCATTCATTAATAACATGTAGGTCATTCTGCAGATGCTCACAGTCTAAGATTGAACGTACTCTTGGAAAAAGTTTTAAATCACCAGCATACGTAAGAACTCGGCTGCTCACAGCTGACAGAAGGTCGTTAACGTAAATATTGAATAAGAGAGGGTCCAAGTTAGACCCTTGGGGAACACCCGAAGTAGAAATGTAGATGTTCGAATAAAAGCCGTTGTAGTAGACGTAGCATGACCGGTTATCCAGATAGGAAGCAATTAAGTCGGTTGCGTTCAAATTGAAACCGAATGAGGCCATTTTAGACAAGAGTATAGTGTGATCGAAGGCTTTGGCGAAATCAGTGTAGATGGCATCTACTTGCTCTGTAACATCAATACTTGCACTAATGAATTGACCAATTTCTCTTAAGTTGGTGATCGTGGATCTACCGCTCATACAACCATGTTGTGTTCAGATGAAGTGATGGATGAAGTTGTAGATCTTGTTGTAAAGCAAATGCTTAAATACTTTGGAACCGCCGCAGAGAATTGCTATGGGACGGTAGTTGGAGATATCGCATTTGTCACCTTTTTAAATATAGGTATGATATTACTGATTTTCCAAATATCGGGAAATTTGGAGTGCGTATTGCAAGGTTAAAAATTGTACACAGCGTTCCACAGAGAATAGTCGCACAGTCCCTGAATAAGAAATTAGAAAGTTCATCGTGGTCGCACGTTGAGTTTGTTTTAAGACCTTTGATGGAAAACAGAATGTCGTTTGTTGTTAAGGGTGTGGTAAACATCAGCAAATAAATCAGCTAAAGCTTCGACAATGCTGCTAGCATCGGCCAACTCGGTATCATCAACGCGTAAACATCCTGGGATCCTTGACTTTCCAGATATTTTACCGATATACTGCTAGAACATTTTGGGATCGTCAACAATCTTATTCTTGATGCTAGTTATGTACGTGTCATACGCCTTGCGCATTTCAAGTTTTAACAAGCGCCGAATTCTTATAAAATCGTTTTTATACGATTCCATTTTTTGTGATAGTATTCCTGGTGAATTAATTTAATGACAAAGCTGGTGTGGCAGGAAATGATCGAGTTGATGTAGAGAACTTCACTACATGCTTATCCACAATGGTGTTGTGTATTGTTTGATAAATAATAGGCGACAGCGTTGTTCACACAGGAAAATGTATTTAAGAAAGTCCAATCAATATGACAACGTTCATTGTATAGTTTTGGAATGTTTGCCTTGCGAAAATTATACCTAGAAGTGGTATTAGAAGAAAAATGGCTGAACGATAAGAGTCTTCTACTACTAAAAGAAATAAACTATGATCCACCGATAAATAATTATTACAATCAAATAAAATTAAATCTAAAAGTTTGCCGTCATAGTTGGAAAGATATAAGGCGTACATATATCCCATTGAGAACAATATATTTTAAATGTAATTTTAGCTACCCACTACATAAATGCAGATTTTTTGTTAAAATTATTTTGTTGTTAGTTAGCTTATGGTTTGTAGGTAAAGAATATATTGCAAAACGGCAAATGTGATTTCTGATTAGGTAACCCCAATGTCAAAATATGACACAACTGCACATATGTTTTAAATTTATTTATTAATGTTAGTAGCGAGCTCAATGTGCTGCAGCAGATTGATATACTAGGCAAATTTTAAAAAATAAGATGATAAGTCAGAAATTTTATGGATTTAAATTTGGCAAGGACCGATAGACAATAGACATATTATTATTCAGTAAATTGTTGCGGTTCAGTAAGCGTGACAAAATAGGCTCAATGAATCAGAACAATTAAGCAGTATACATATATAGATATAGATTGTAAGCCGAAAAGTGTTATTGAAATGGTATTCTGGTGCAGTGCACACTTTTCAGGGTACTACGAATAACATTATTGTCCTTTGTAGATTCTACTGAGGACGAAAACTTGGTTGCCGAAATACGTATCTAGAATTCTTCATTTCTTAAGGTGGCATCATTTTTTGTTTCAGTTTACTATTTCAAACCACCGTATCCTATTATTTTAGGTTGACACGGTGTTGGTATGAAACTGACGTTTTCGAAACTGAATTTCTATATCACTCCAAATTTGGCGCATTCGTAGACAGACTTGAGTCCGAAGTGGAATCCACAGACTCCAGTTCTAGACTCTACGTACTCGAGTGTCTACTCGATCTTTTTGCCAACCGAGCACGAGTTACTGGATTCTCAACTTCAAGGGCTTGTCGCATCACTCACAGACTTGTTTCTTTCTGAATAACGTCTAGGTAACTTTTATATTAGCAGCTATTCAAAGTGACAAGGATGTTCCTAATTTTAATAGAACTACGTAGTATGCCTGTACGTATGAAAAAATCGAAAAAACTGTGACTGTGAATATATACTAATAACAATTATATTTAGTAATACAACAGCAACGCCAACGTGTAGTAATGGCAACGAGCAGCGAGCTTGGTTGAAGAAAAGTATTTGTTTATCTTTACTGGCAAATAAATTATGTTTGGTAAATATGTCTACGTTATGTATTTTTACAACTATATTTTATTCTTAATTTGACGCAGATAGTTGTGTATATTGGTATACACATGGGATACACATAGGTATGTATGTTGTTCTAGGGTTAAAAAAAGAAAACAAGTTCACCGTGGTAAGAACCAATTTTTTATGTTACTATTTAGGATATTACAACAATGTGCTTTCTGATCGTTAACACTCGGAATTCGATCGTCTATTTGCACAAAGAAAGACCCTCTACAATTGTAACATGGCCATCTAAAGAAATATTATTAAATATGAAACATTATATTATAACAACAATCTGCTGCATTTTTAATGACGCAGTCGAAATGTAACTTGCTCTCATGCGTGACTTCATCAGTACTCTTTCATGTAAAATTAAGTAATAGTTTATATAGTATCAATGTTTAAAATAAATAAGAAAAAATCATTTTTTAATAAAAATCGATTTTCGATTTTTTTTTAAATCTATATATTTATATTATATATATATATTTATCAACGCTGCTTGAAACTGTGCCATGTCAGTAAGAAATATTACCGTCCGTTTCTGAACTAGCATGAATTTGAAAGGATTGCTTCATTTAAATAGTTTTACAAAATTAAAATGTTAAAAACTCGTCCCTTCACATTTTTCCCTTATTTTCACATTCTCTATAACATTAAGAAGAAATACGTTGCAGGTTGGCTAGAACTATTATAGAGCTAATATTGCCCAAACAACACTCAGAGAATGATGATTAATTAATTATGATTAATAATTATGGTTAATAAACTTGAACTTTTTCTGAAACCTTTTCTGAAAATCCTCTAGGGAATTATTAAATTTTGAAGGAACGACAACTTTGTTTTGAACTGAATTTGTAAAGATCTTCTATTTGAGATCTCAATTATGCGTAATGCATTAACAATCATTTAAACTGTAAGCATTGATCTTAAATAACGTACACGTTAACCATTTTTGACAGGCAAATAGATAAGCTTTCGCATTCAGAGATAAGATACAGGTCACATAAAGTATATTTTATTCTTTGCGGTATGTCTAGTCTGACACTTGGTTCAAATCTTGTCATAAATGAGGAAGAAGTTGAAATTTATGTGCGAATCGAATGTGTGCGTGTAGCTCTAGATATACACATCTGGTATATCACCCTAGAGTCACATTTAATGTATTTATTTATGGGTAGACAGATATCGGTACTGCCGGTATGCTAGCGAATACCGAGCAGTTAATAGTAATAACTTTGCATATACATATGTATGCACTATGAAGGTGTTTAAAATAATTTAATATATGTACACTTCCGCATGCTTCTAAGTCACATAAATATAGGACACGCATGGTTTAAAACAAGTTAAAAAATCACAGCTTGTGTGATACAAATTGTAATGCCTTAAGTATCAGTGTATAGTCTGCTTGCAGATATAACCATTTTAAGTTCTACCACTTGAAAGGATTAGTTGATACCATTTGGCGCAACAACTGTGCAATGCCCGGGGTGTGTTCACATTTTTTTTTGTGAAGATAAGGTATTATTCACGAATGCAAATTTGCTGAATTTTTATATCAATATTAGGCTATTAAGTCGTAAATCGTTACATCTTTAGACACACAGATATATGTACGTAGAGCGCATGTTTCCAATTGTTTGCTATTGTAGATATTAAATTGCATATTACCGCGATAAATCAATACATATATATGTCTAGTCAATTACTCTAATCTAGCCTATTACATTTCAAACATTCATTGTTACTTGGATTTATTTCAAAATGTCACATGAAGCCTCGCTCATGAAACTTTTGCTCGCTACATAAATGTCACTGTGGAAACACGACATGTGATTTAACTCATATAGAATTTTTACTTCACGTAAAGCACCCGAGTTATTTAGTATTTCCTAAAACATTTTCTGATGTTTAAACAAACAGTGGGCAATAATCTAGCATATGTTTGCATATAATATATTTATTTCAGAAAAAAATGAGCTGATTTTTTCATTATTTGAAATTATTAAGATAAATATTTTGAAAATATGCATAGATAGGTGGTAGGTAGGTACAGTTTCTAGAACAAATATATAGGCTGTTTACGGTCTTGTGATTTTATTTTTAAGGGATGATTAAACATCTTGAAATAAGGTCATTAACGTAAAAATATCTTAACAAAGTTGCATAATAAGAGATATTAATGTAAAAAAAGTGGTTTTTATTTTATTTTTAAGTGGTGATTAAGCACGATAAAAAAGGTTTTTAAACGCTAAAACGATTAATCAACAACTTGTGCAAACTAAATGTAAACGATAGATTAATACTGAATTTTTTACTAACTAGGCTGATGTCTGTAACTTTTCTCATCTGTCAAGCTGTTTCATTTGTTGTCACAGTTGCATAATAAGAGATATTAATGTTAATGGTTTTTACTGCGAACAGTCGCGAACAGTCCTGGCCGACACCAACGAACTTTGGATGCCGAAGAAATCTTGAATTTTGTCCAAGAAGATCCTTCTAGTAGCACCCGAAAAATATCTCCCCAGGTAAATGTATCAAATCGAATTGTCTGGCGAACACTGCGCGAGTATCAATTGTATCATTTCCATGTACAAAAACTACAGGCTTTACAACTTGAAGACATGTAGAAATTCTAAACTTTTCTTCCAATGTATTCGCGACTGATGAAGCAACGTTTACACGTAACGGCATAAATAACTGTCGTAATACTCATATTTGGGATGTGAAAAATCCACATGCTGCTCGTTGTAAACATTTCCAGCATAGATTGTCGATAAACATTTGGGCCGGACTCATCAACGAACAACTTATTGGCCCATTTGTGTTCCCAAATCGAATGAATGGATATGATTATCTCTTGTGTTTGCAAAATCATTTGATGGAACTATTGGTAAGTTCCTTTGAATGTTCGTCGACAAAAGTGGTTTCCTCACGATGGCGCACCGCGGCATTTTAATCGTTTACCTCGCCAACATTTATATAATGTGTTTGAAAATAAGGGGATTGGTCGAGGTGGTCCTATGCCATGGCCTCCTCGGTCACCCAACCTTAACCCCCTTGATTTCTACGTATGGAGCGTTATGAGGACTATGGTATACAGCAACAACATAATTGATTTAGATTATCTTCGTAACCGCGTTGAGGCAGCTGCGGCGACAATTCGACGGCATGACCAAGGCCTAATAAATTATGCCAATAGATAAGTCAAGCGAGACTACGTTCAACAACCGGCGATAACTTTGAACAACTAGTGTGAAGTGGAATCCACGCAAAACATAAAAAAAAAAATGTTTAAATCAATATGCTTAATCTCCACTTCAAAATAAAGAAATAAAAACTACAAAAACACTTTTTTTAAATATCTCTCTTATTAGGAATCTTTGTTAAGATACTTTTACGGTAATGACCTAATTTTAAGATGTTTAATCACCGCTTGAAAATAGAATCACAAAACCGTCAACACCCTGTATATATACATACATAGTTAACGGTTATATATTCGGAATGTAGTGGGTGGTAGTGTCCAGATTACGATTCTATCGGGTGTATAGAGTGATCTATAGGAGATAGCTTAAAAAACGCCGATTTTCATCAATATTTACTACCAGTTATACGCGTTATACGCACTATCTCAGACACTATACAATAATTACCTCACAATCATATTGCAATCAAGTGAAATATTTTAAATTCTATTGAAACTAATTTAAAACATATATTTTAAGCTTATCTTATGATTCTTGTCAGAGGGTAGTAAAAACTAAACTACATCATCACTCATACAAGATATTGGTTGTGCCAGAACTATATTATTCACTAGATTATGATACGTATGTACGGTGCAGAAAATTGTTCTACAATATTTTAAGAAAACATAATTTGCTGAAATTGTAATACTTGTTAAACACACTGTTCGGATTACTCCTCCCGCACAAGTATTCATTAATTAGGCATTGTTAACCACTAGAGTAAAATAATTTCTTCATTCCAAGTCGAAATTTTACACTTTCTGGCATAACCTAATTGTTCATAGCACAAATAATATTTTCGTACGAAATTCCACTATACTTCCGTAGTAGATTTAAAATGGCATGCTGGAAATTTTTCGTTAGAAAAACTAAATTATAGTAGATCCTTTAAAACGTGCTAGCCAGAGATAATTAATTCATAATAGAGCACGGTATACCTGTCAAATGCCCTTGACTTAGTTGATCACGAAATCCAGCAAATTATCCTCTTTCGGGTTTATTCCTTCTGCCCTATACTTATTCGCTCTCATCTACATGAAATGCGGTGCTACGTGGTCTATAACAAGTTTGTATCAATGGACGTCGTTCCCTCTTCCGGAGTTCCTCAATGACCAAACCTCGGACCTCTGGCATTTGTTCAATTCATAAACGACTTGCATTTGAATATCGATTGTTCTATCCTTGGATACACTGACATCAACGTTTTTTCGAAATTTCTTCTGTTAATAACGAAGACAAGCTGCAACAAAACTTAAATAGTTTACACGAATGGTGGGTATTACATATGCTTAGATTAAATACAAAAAAAAATTGTGTAGTAGCATATTCACGTTCATGAATGCACAGTCATGAAGCTTTATAGGAATGTTCAACAAATTCCATACAAATACGTATGTAGCATAGGTACGAATAAGAATTGTACCCTGTAAGATGTTAAACACAAAAGATCCATAAATCACGTAATAAAATTTACTATCACTCTCATAATAACAATAAAGCCAACAATAAAATCCTTATTTTCATTTTGACAACCACGTATAAAATGCAAAATTTATTTGTAAACAAAATCATGAAATCACCTCAGCATTAACTCTACCCAATTTAAAATCCTAGAGCTGCGATTACCAGCGTCTAATTTGCCATTTATCCTACTATAAGCGAGTATCATGGATGTAGGCACCAGCCACAGTAATCAACAATATCAAATTATACAGGATATCAGCAATTTATTTTTAGAATTGCGGGGTTAGAAATCGTAAATGTTGTCCCTAACCATTAGTGGAAGTAATATTCACAGGAATTAAACGCCGGTGATTGGCTCTATAGTTACTTGGTTTAATAAGTAAATACTTAAAACTTAAGGAATGCTATTTGTGACTTCAGTATATGTATGCTTATGCCACATTGGCGAAATTTAATTTACTAATTACTAAGATGTTATCGCTCCTAATTTAATAAGAATTATACCGTTCCCTAAGCAAACATCTTATATTCCACCTTTTAGTATGAATATAATACTACATACGCATATACAAGGCGTATACCGTAGTGTTATTAACATATTTGTAAATCGGTACTTAGGTACCCACATAACCTGCAATGATACTACGCTTAATGCTCAATAAATGAACTCTTAGTTACTTGCTATTTCGCACAATAATTAGTCATATCGTAAAATAGTAAAAAATAAAATATACCCCTACCACCTCGATGAGTGAAGAACTCCTGGATACGTATTTCGGCAACTAAGTTGCCATCCTCAGCAGAAACTACGAAGGAAGACAATGTTAGACGTCGCACTCTGGGAGATTTGCACCACACAGAACACCACTTGAATAACACTGATCTGAAAATAATGTCAGGTACAAAATATTTTATTTTAGATTCATAATCAGTAATAACCTGTACCATTTTATGCACTGCACCTTTGGAATATTTCTGGAAATTACTCTGGCCATTGTAAAGTCGATATGTAAAGTTTCAGATCTTGTCTAGACTTTGTGATATTTGCTTGGAGGTTTTTCTTATTTTCTGCATGCAAGGTGTAATGAACGTAATGCATCAATTTCCACCTTCTAATGGCGTTTTGAAAAATCTTTAAAACGAAAGCCGGAAGCAAATACTTACGGTCTTATTCATAAAAAGTTAAGGTCTTATAAAGCATTTGTAACCCTGTGCCGAAAAAACATCATTCATAAACGTATAATAGTGTTACAAAGCTGTTGTAACGCTGTTGTAAATGGGCATATTTTACAAGAGGGTGAACCCTACTTTAAATAATTTGTAAACCAATGTTAGCATTCCGAGCGCTCCCGAGCCGCCGATGTTAGACGACAAGGATTGTTATAATTTGTGTATGACAAAGTAAGGTTATGTTCAGATTTTGACTTGTTGTTTAGTGCACCGGCGTGTTAATAATTTTTAAATTGAAGTTGCAAAATGGATGCAATAGCAACCATAAATGCTATTGCTAGAATTGCGGAAATACAGAACCTTCGTGACAGGAGACGTAAGGTTTATAAACCACGCGTGGATCCCTTTGCGCTTCCTGATATCGAATTCAAGAAAAAATATCGCTTTAATAAGGCAACGGTATATTGTCGAACAAGTTCGGGAAGATATTAGTGTCCAAACTAGAGGCTGTGGAACCTCACCGGAGCTACAAGTCTTAACTGCGTTGCGATGTTGGGGTCGAAGAGAAGTAAGTAGAATACCTTTCTTGGTATCTCTGCGAGTGTGCGCTTTACATGTTAATTCGTAATTGAAGTTCTAGAAAAAATAAAATACCTTCCTTTGTAGGTACAAGATGATGGCGGAGATCTCCATGGACTTAGCCAGCCAACAGTTAGCCGGATATGTGCAAGAGTAGCTCGTGCTATTGCTCGACTAGCAACCTCCATGATCCAAATGCCTACAACGGTAGCAGACCAAGAAGCGGTGATACGGGATTTTAGAGCGATCAGAAATTTTCCTGGGGTAATTGGTGCGATAGACTGTACCCATATTAAAATAAAGAAAACAGGTGGTGATGTTGCACAATATTACATTAATCGAAAGGGATATTCGTTAAATGTACAAGTAAGTGTATTTCTATTTGTTTTGAATTCCTTCCTTTACAATATTTGTGTTACCCGCTGTAGGTAGTATGTGATGCGGATTTGAAAATAAGAGATGTGGTAGCTAGGTGGAGAGGAAGTACCCATGACTCCCGTATTTTTAGGGAGTCAGTACTTAAGGACCGATTGGAAAGGGGCCAATTTCGAGGACGACTACTTGGCGACTCTGGTTATGAACTCTCCCCCTACCTGTTTGCTCCCATTTTAAGGCCCCGTAATGAGAGGGAAGAAAGATATAATCGAGCTCAAATTTCCACTAGGAATACTGTAGAAAGGTGTTTCGGAGTGTGGAAACAAAGATTTCGATGCCTTCTACATGGGTTACCTGTGTCTCTGGAAAATGCCAAAGTTGTGATAGCCCTAGCAGTACTACACAATATAGCCATCGATAGAAAAGATGCTGAATTTGCAGGTAAAAGTGCGGTTTTTTTTATAGAAACGTTAGGCGATGTCACGACCTCATTGCTTGATAGGATGAGATGAAGGTCATATATGCTTACTTTTATTTTGAACATAACTATTATTATAAGATATTTATACTATTTTGCATATATTTCCTGTGAAATTCTCTTGTGTTCATTTACAAACACAATAGGAAAAAAAAGCTAGCATAACATCGACAGTTCTTGATGACAAGAAATTTATACATATAAATTTGTTCCAGGTATTAACGATGATGAAATTGAGGAAGTAGTTGGACCTTTTGAGGGTGGGAATAGAGAAGTGGAAGGCAATGCACC
>JARFOC010054682.1:4584-19409 GCA_031763485.1 Osmoderma eremita | reverse complement strand
GAGGATGGCAACTTAGTTGCCGAAATACGTATCCAGGAGTTCTTCACTCATCGAGGTGGTAAGGGTATTTTTTAGTATTTTAAACCACCGTATCCTATTTTGTATTTTTAAATCATAACTCTTGAAAAATTGTATTTGACGTTTGACAAGTGACACGTGTCATTTGACGTCTGACAGATAATATGACATTTGACGAGTGATAATAGCGATTGATGTTCAACAAATAGTACTTTATATTTTATGTTTGGTCGGTGACGTTTCACAAATGATGTATCATATTTCACGTTTGACAAATGATATTTGACAGGTAATAATAGCACAGATATAATTTAAGTAGCCCCATCTGTACAAGTTAACGCTAATTTAGTATTTAACGCTTGACAGTTTTCTTCAACGTTCCGTTTTACTTAAAATCGACCGCGTACGCCATTGATAACGTTTGTGATGTCTGTGAACGTTATTTTGTTTTTGTTTTTAGATGTTTTAGGTTCTGCGAAAGGCTGGGCCGCGAGCATTCTTTTCAACGAGAAAATCCGTACCCAATTCCAAACATTCGTATCCAGGCCAGATACTTTCAGTTTCGGAGCGTGCAACGGTTGCCAACTGATGGCTTTGATAGGCTGGATCGGTCACCTAGACGATCCCCAAGGACAACCGGACGTCCTCTTGGAACACAACATATCCGAAAGATACGAATGCCGCTTTAGCACCGTCAAGATCACCAAATCCCAGTCGATAATGCTGAGGGGTATGGAAGATTCGGTGTTGGGCGTTTGGGTCGCCCACGGTGAAGGACGATTCGTGTTTAAGAGCGACAGTGTCTACGAAGGATTGATTAAGGATAAATGCGTGTGCTTGCGATACGTAGACGATGATTGCCAACCTACGAATGTTTACCCGATGAATCCCAACGGAAGCATAGACGGACTGGCCGGGGTATGTTCTAAAGACGGCAGACACTTGGCTATGATGCCTCACCCTGAACGTTGTGTCCAACCTTTTCAATGGCCGTACATGCCGCAAGAATGGCGCAATTATCAGAGAAGCCCTTGGGAGAAAATGTTCAGGAACGCGTACGAATGGTGCATCTCTTTAGAATAATAATAAAATTTCCCTAGAAAAATGCTTTATATCTATATATTTTTTAACGTTTATAATTGTTAATACGAATAATAAAATAAAAACATATTTTTTAAAAATTAATCCCATTTTCATGGGTTTTATTTAAAAACAAAAGAAGTTATTACTGCATTAACCTAACCTTACTTTTTAACGTTTAAGTTAACAGATGATAGCAATTTTTAAGCGAAGTTGGATATAAATTTAAAATTCCTAGAATCACGATTTTCTATTGGTAATTATTAGTGTTTTAGGGAATTTGATACTCTGCCTTTGGTCACCATGCTCAACATTTGTAAATTTGACATATTTCTTTTGATATCCATTACAATTTTCACTTAACTGCTTCATTATATACGTGCAACAATCGCGAGAAATTGATTTTGTTAGTTTTGGGATTTATAGTTATAGGTTGGCAACAATAATGCCATTAGCGTGTATATCCATGTTAAGCTGAGTTCGTTTACTCAAATCCTTTTACTCTATCTACTCTTCGAGTGTCTATGGCGTTCGTTTATTGAATTTAGATTGAATAGAGTTCATTTTTGAAAGTTCGTTTATAATATAAGCAGAGCAAGCTCTACGCACTCCGCGTCTGGCGATGGTGCACGTAGAGCATTTAGGCATAAATGTCAAACTTTTGTTGAAAAGACACCACCAGGGAGCGTTTATATGAGATATTTTTGAAATAAAACATAACCTTTAATAGTTGTCACCAAAACTCACATAATGTATGTATTTAACATTTAACAATGGAATGCCCCTTGCAAGTGTCAGAAGAAATTCGAAAATGTTGTCAATGATTAGAATTCGGTACTACTTGTTGCGTCACTGTACATATGTCGTGGTTTCCATTCCTTCGTCAAAAAAAAACTGTTGCAAAATAGCAAATAAATGAAATAGTCTCTTTTTTATGATTCATTACGGGGTATTACGGTATTACCCTGTTCCGCAATATTTTTGAGGTTAGGTAAACTCAGATATAATACCCTGATGAACAAAGATGGTTAAAAGAAAACACTATATCGTTCGTTTATTTTAAAAACTTTCTGCTCGGTGTCTCACGCCACTCCTACTCCAAGAAAATTCACTCTCGCGCTGTCACAAATACTGAAACTCACCTTTAGTAACACAAGCAGTGTGACCAACTAATACAATTTAAGTTGGCGACATTTTCAGTCACGTGGATCTCGGGATTTGTTGCTCTCTCAGGATTTGTGAACAGTTCTTTTCAGAGCTCATTTAAGGATATTATTATACCAACCGTAAGTAACATTAACTTTATCGTAAATTAAGTATGTTTATTGCAAAACGTGTTGGTTATGTTGATGATCTTGCTGCTTGAGCGTGCTGCCAACCGTATGGTTAAAGGAGGCGTGACGTCACAAACTATCATTAAAATTCATACCAATTCTAAACCCAAAAATTCATTCTTTTTTATATCTAAAAGTCACCAACTCAATGACAAAAACCATCAATGTCACAGGATAACAGACCCCCAACAGTATAAACGGTATAGACAGTTGAGATAGCTTCAAAATAATCGACGAACTTGGAACGAACGTTTTCGTTTTAACCGAGGCTTCGTAGAAAACATCTTTCTGCCACTTTAAGACGAACCCGCCAGCAGATAATCTATCTACGAAATCGTTAATTCTATTCTTTAACGGATGACCTTTCCACATCAACATCTGTATGGGATAGGTAACTATGTTATCTTTGAAACAGTATATCGTAGGATAACCGTCAGAATCTATGAAGTGGTGTAGAAGATACTGGACGTTCATTTTTGAAATGCATACGACGTATTTCATATCCAAAACGGTTTTATTCAAGCAATCGGAAAAGTTCGTACACACGTGCTTTTCCAATGTATCAAGTCTGTGCATTTTTAAGTAATCAGAACATAAAGAATAATATTGCACCGTCATATTATTCTCAACAATATCCTCCAGTACGGAAATTTGATAACCCGTATGGTGTTTCGTTAAAGTATTCATTACAACAGTCACATATTGCATCTGAAACCAATACGAACTGATCATCCAGAAAATCAACACCATCCTGTTAATCATCATTATTGGTAGCTTCCTGACATTCGAGCCGATCATCATTAGAAACGTATTCGTTAAAACCTCCCTATATCTTTTGTAATCAACAATTTCACCTCGCAAAACATGACTGGCTAAGTAAACTAAAGTTGAAACAACGATCAGCAACAATATCAAAATGAGTAGAACTGAGTTATCGAGATTTCGTGACAGGTAGACCAATCCATGCAATCTTTTAGCTTGTGCACCACAAAATACAAGTGAGTCTTGTGAATAGGATGTGATAACATCAAAAATCTGTTGTGTTTCTGGTATTGACACGACGTATCCCAAGATTATATCGAGTTCTCTTCTATTTAACTGCAGAAATGGTCCTGTTAATGAATTGTTTGGAAAAACGTTTGCATGAGGATCTAAAGTGTTGCTAACGCTATAGCGTAGTGTCATATTGATGTAATCGGCTATGGTATTGAGCAGTTTTATTTCAAAACCATCCACAAAGTTATATCCGCCGTTTCTTTCAGGATAATCTCCTATGAAAGGCATGACGAAAGGTTCTATGATCGTAGTACCAACATCCACCTGACACCCGTTCAATTTCTTCGGTATTTTATCGGGGAACCATTCGTTATTTTTAAATTTACCGCCGACGCAACGATCGATCGTGCGTACCTCAATAAATACCCCGCATTCTCCGTAAGGATACCCGGTGTAGATATTAAAGATTTCACGGTGATTTTCTTCCGGCAACGCAACGATATAATTCAACAATCCTATCTCCCATAACATTTCAGACATATCGCTTAAAATACCATTTATATTTGAAAATCGATAGGTGGAAACGATGAAGAATCGTGCGTGGGGATTCCAAGATACGTCCTTAGTCAATACACCCATAGATGTCGTCAGTTCCAGCACACTCCTTATATGTATCAAGTAAATTCCGATGCGTTTTGTGTATTCTTCATAGTCGTCGAAACTTTTGACTTGCCTGCTTATGTAGGAAACATGGGCTTCCTTTGAAATGTCTTCTAAGAAAATATTAACGAAAGGTATTGTGGAGTTATGCCTGGGTTTCAAATTAGAAATAACGACTGATAAAACTTCACCATAATCAGCGAAATGATTTATAGCAGTAGTGAGGCAATCTGACAATGAATGCTTTTGGGAATAATCGTTGGATAGCGGTATTATTTTTCCATTAATTCCTAGGCAAATTATTATTATAAGTAAAAACATTACTACCACTACCATCGGGACACTACAACTGCATGCGTTTATATCGACTAGTTCTGAAGCAATATTACAGTATCGCATGTTTAAAATATAAATGTAGAGGTGTCTGTTTAAACATTTATATCTTTAACGTTGATCTTAGCAGCGTATAGTTTATGTTTGCGCCAATACCGTTACAATAGAAAAAGGGGCAAGAAATAAATTTGATAATCCATCTATAAAGAAAATTTACATCGCCAAATCTCCAAATTAATATTAATTCAACCAACAAGTAACACTTGACAAGCACTAATTGATAAACTGGGTTGTACACCCACCTATAATTATATACTTTCAACTTTTTAAGATGTTATCGGAATTATACCGTGGCAACATGGGAAAAAGAAATGTCATCATCACAATGAAAAATTGATATAATACAGTAACATTGCTTTTGTTCTACAATCTAGGGTATTGTGGGTTAGAGATAAACAATCACTTTTTTTATTTTTCGGACTTGAAAATGTTTACGTAACTGTCCAAATAATTACAATTTACTTATAAAAGAACCAAACATAATATATGGAATAAAACACACATGAATACTAAATGAAAATTAAATAGAATCATTAAACTATGTCTTACATTTGATTTTAATTTATTTCGCGTTTTTATTGTTTCAACTACAAATTATAAGGTTATTTTGTTATAAGCTTATCTCAGGGAATAAAATTGAACGAATCTGAATCACAAACTTCAGACATGACAATCATTTTTGCTCTCCGTATATAATGTCAAGTTTAAAGAAAGTTAGGTTATATCCTTATTTACCATTTCTATTATTGACAGTAATGTGACGTGATAAATTAACAATAAATTGAGAATAAAACATGAATAGATTCGAATACACAGAATCATCTCTAACTGTAAATGAATATATTGTTCACCAAGAAACGAATGTTCGTTTGTATGACGGCGATCAAAAGGTAAATTTTTACAAAAACATTTTCCCGGTTTTTATAATTTTTCGGTTTATTATCGATTTTTAGACAGTATTTGAAGGCGGTGAATTACACATTACCACCCACAGGATAATATGGTGCAATTTAGGAGAATTACAAGCCGGACGGATTGTCATGTCATTGCCGCTACGTCTGGTAAAGTATGTAGAAGAAGAAAGCCCGAGCACCTTCAGCTTTAGCAAATCGAGAAAGGTTGTGTTTTATCTTCACGAACCGCTCCTAGAACGAAACGAAGGCCCGCAATTGAGTAGCCTTTACAATTACATTAAATTGTCATTCCGTGAAGGATATAGGAAGAATGTTGCTTCCATATTGCACGATTGCCTGCAAGAACGGAGGTGGGAAATGAAAAATCAGCCGAATAAAGGTGGAATGCCACGTATCAAGTTACGTACTGGAATAGCGGGAATTGAGAAAGGTATAGAAGAAAAACAACGAGCGACTGACAAGAGTATATCAATTGCATTCCAAGATTTAGACAAGTTAATGGTAATGGCTAAGGATATGGTGCGCTTATCGAATAATATATCAATGAAAATACGAGTATAAACAAGATTAGTTTATTAGAAACTTAAAAAAATTGATTTTTTTTTAATTTTCAAGGAAAAACAAGGGGATATAACAGAGGACGAAACAGTAAGATTCAAATCGTACTTGCTTAGTTTAGGTATAGATGATCCTGTAACGAGGGATAGTTATAAATCCGACAATCAATACTATCGTAGCTTGGCGAAGCAGATATCTGACATAATGGCAGAAACGATAGCAGACGTCGGAGGTATGATGGCATTAACAGACGTATTTTGCAGAGTAAACAGGGCCCGAGGTCTAGAATTATTATCGCCGGAAGATCTACTCAACGCGTGTCGAACTATGGAAACGTTAAATGTACCATTGAAATTATTTCGATTTGATTCGGGTGTGAAGGTGTTACAATTGAAAACGTTAGATAATGAAAGTGTTGCCAATGCCACTGAGAAATTGGTAAATTCTTTGTTATACAGCTATATAGAGGCTATTTTATTTTGTTCATATTATAGATCGAAGAAAAAGGTTCCGTTACAGCAGAAGAATTGGCTGCGTTCTTGAATATTTCTATATTATTAGCTAGGCATCGGCTATTGGTAACGGAAACCTGTGGAAAGTGTTGCAGGGACGAATCTATTGAAGGCTTACGCTTTTATACGAATTTATTCTTGACGAGGCAAGACTAATCACTGCCCAAAGAATAATGTATATGCTGTTATTATTATTGATTTCATCTTGTCTTTAAATCTTTATTACAATGCTGGAACATCCTTATTTGAGTTATTAATTAGTAAAAGATTTTTCGTTACTATTTATTACTTTTATTTTATTATGTAACACTTATATTGAAACAATGCCTATAAATAGAACTATAGCAACAAAATATTTTATAAAACTAAATAAGTACCAAAGCCATCTGTAGAGCCATTAGAAAAAGTAGAACCATTGGAAAGAGCGATTTTGTCAATGACACTTAGTTTGCCTCTAAAGAACTAGATGGCACCCGACATACATTCATTCCACATCTATCGATTAAGAGTCGAACTACTGATGAGCAGTTGGCGCCAGAATAAATTAGATTATAATTGAAAAAAATGTTTATTCTATAAACATTTCCAAAAGCCGCCTAAAATATAAAATAACAAAAAAAAATATTTACAAAGGTAAGACTAGAGAAAACATCTCATACTTATTTTTAATTTGGCATAAATGGCGTTGTATAGCAACCTTCAGCCGAGGTAATCCAGCGAATCCAGTATTTGACAGATGACATTTCTGGTGCTAGTGTAGGCTCATGCATGTCATGACATATTTTCTCTAATAACGGGTTTTGATGCTATAGATTTTTTTTACCAGGTAAATCTTCATTTCATCAACTCAATTTAGTTTTGAATCTTCGACTTTTTCGCAGTTTACAATGACGGATACAAATACAACTAACGAAAGTGCACCACCGCAAAGAGGACTCAATTTGAACGCTTTAAAAAATCATGTTTTATTACACAAAGTGCATGTGGCCCTACTCTGCACGCGAATTTTAACAATTATATTCACGTTAGGATATTTATTTCCAATTTTCGGGTGAGTGAATTGAAATGTAGGTCGAGAAAATTTCATTTAATAAAGTGATTATTAATTTAATCTAATTGTATAATCAATTTTGATTGGTTTGCTGCCTCCTCTTTTGCATTTGTAGCATCCTTGAACTTATCATTTTGTTGTTTTTTAAACTGGTTTCTATGAATGTTCAACATAGCATATTTCTAATAGATTTTTTAAATAATTTAGGAACTCCTACAATGCATATTACAAAGCGTTATTATCGAATGCCGCAACCAGTGCCCTCAGATTACATCAACGATTGGGGGTAGTACAATTTACAGCAGCTTTTGTTAGAGAACTACTTAAAGAGGACAGTTGCCACTATCTCTTCTATTCGTTGATATTTTTGTACGTCTCTCCCATCACGTGTAAGTATTTCTGATGTATTTTTCGATGAAGAATCTATTTTATAATTTAAACAAGCTTTAATACTTTTGTTTAATCAAATTTAATTTTGCAGTGGTGTTATTGCCTATTGCGCTATTTGCGATACTACATGCCGCCAGCTATTCATTAACACTGTTAGATGTAGGTATTTTTGAAATAATCAAAGACGGAGAGGGAAAAATCGGTTATTACGTTTCAGACGATGGGTCAAAATGCTTGGTGGGGAGCGAGACTTCTGATATCGATAGTCGAGTTTCAATCGAGAAATATACTTAGGCTTGCCGCTTTTACTGAAATCGTGTTGATGCCCATTACCGTTATACTTATTTTACTGTAAGTAGTGAAAATACTTTGAATCTGATATGTAAATATATTATCATTTTTGACATATTTATGATAGAGACTATTATAGATAATTTTTATAGTTAATATCATATGAATTTCAGTTATGTTGTTATCTAAGTTTAAAATATTTTATTTCACAACTGATTACTAGATATAGAGGACGGTAATAATAGTGTGTTTATCATTTTTATTAAAACATTAATTATATTAATTGTAAAATTGCATAATTATGTAAATAATTATGCAAAATTTTCAGTCACCTTGCTTCTTTTCTAATATATTTACATTTTATACAGTTAGTGATTTTGATGTAATTATACTCGGTTGTTTTTTGCTAATTTTGCGCTACTTTTCTTATCTAATCTTGATTTGAGAAAACGTATATAATTATACATAATTCAGATGTGCAACTATACTTTATTCACCAAACAGACGGAGTACAAAAAATGCGTGATCAATGCCTGATACGAAAACTAAGCTTGCTATTGGTTGGTAAGACCTCCCGAAAAGTCCATTGCCAAGCATGTAAATAAAAAAAAATCGGTATTAAAACGCGCTCTTTAAACTTCAAGAAGCGATTATTCGAATGATGCTACAGACTAAGATAAAATTTCTGTTTCTTGCTAAATACAAATATAAGAATTGCACTAGTAAAATAAGACAGAAATCTTTCTGTTTAATTTATTTATTAATTTATTATTATCTAATAATAAATTAAATTCATTGATTTAAAATCTACAATATTTAAATAATCAAACATAACCCCTTTATTCCTCTGCGGTGTCGTGTATTTATTCATTTCAGTTTTGATCTCGTATTTTTCCTCTGTATTCCAATTTTGTGTCTTTATTAAAACTCTATTAGCACATAAAATATAACGGACAAGGTAAAACCGTGTCAATATACTTTGTATTTGTAATAAATATACAATATACAGAAGATCCGTCCAGTATGCTTTCTCGTGTTGTTTTTTTTTCTAGTGTTGGAATTTTAAAGGTTGCTAATCACGTAGTTTTTATGAATATTTTTTTCATAAGCATAAACACAATAATTAATACGTCTTAAATAAAATAAAACCTGTGATTTCTTTTTGTTACAGCACAAGTACTTTTTTAATAACATATTAAACGAGAAAAAAATTTGTTCCCACTTATAAATTTTCGTTTGATATTTTCTGTTTTATTTAATAATTTTTTTTAAATAACTTTTTAGGGGTAAAGCCGGTCTCTTGACACCGTTCATCTACTATCACTTCCTCATGCAAAGATACACGTCAAGGCGTAACCCGTACACTAGGAATATGTTCCACGAACTGCGGTTATTCCTGGAAACGACTGCCGCAAAACCATCCATGCCGGGATTCCTTAAGGCTATTATGTTGCGTGTCGTGGCGATCACAAGCAGACTAGCCCCACCGCAAGTGGCGCAGCAATAATGTGTGGTGGTGACTGTTCGAATGGCACCCGAAGTAAAAGAATCATTATTGTTCACGTGTTATAATTGTCGATATTGGATTCAATCATTATTTTTGTTGTTGTAGAATTTGTAAGATTTTTTTTTTGGTGCGTGGCATGGATATTGTTAATTCTTCATTTTCATTTTTCAAATTTTATATTGTGAGGGTGTTATATTATGCACTTGATTTTATGCTGTCGTTTCCTTTTTCTCGTCTGTAATCACAATCGCACAGGTTCGAGATTAGTTGTTTGCAGGTAAATATTAAAATACATAAAGCAATGATCATCTGTCATTGTGGTTGCCTTAGTTATTATTATTATTATATGTTATTTGTAACGTTTTCAATAAAATATCTACAAAATCCAGTATTTATTTATTTAAATATACTCACGTTTGCTTTTAAATGGAAATAATGACCCTGATATTTGTAAATTTATTTTACATATATTAGCATAGTCGGAATGTAATCTTGTTCATTAACTAAATCTGAAATCTTGATCCTTTTGTTGGAATATTTCAATTTATTTAACATATGCTTCCCCCAAAAATATATATACTGCCAGTAAAAAATAATATCTCAGTCGAAGTTTCCTTCTTATTTTTAATTCTTGTCCCACGAATAATTTTGCACATGAATGTAAAAATAATTTTATTTTGCGAAATTAAATTTACACCGATAGCAGAGTATAACATATATAAACAAGGGCAGAGTCATCTATATACAAAAAGACCAAACCACACGTTTTCCACGCCAGTAATACAGAAAACTTCTGTCTGCGTACGAATGTTTCCGTCTTCAAGAAATAGATGGCAGTAATGTAGAGGCATGCCATCTATCGGAAGTCATGTAACTCACTTTCAAATTTTAAACATTCAAACAATAAAACATATCAGTTTGATTACCAATTTATTGCAAACTGAACATTACGAGTTTCCAACCGTCACCAATTCGTTGCCATTAAAGCTATTATTTCTGCTTCGTTCTTGCTTTGCTGTTTTTTCTTTATTTTAGTAAATAAGCAACAGTTTGGAACATCGTGGATGCGTTTGGTTGCGTAACGCTTTGGTCATATCGTTGCCGACAAAACAAAATTCAAATTGCCCGCCATCATTTTTAGTAACTTCAACATCAACCGATGAAATTTTACCTACGATTGTGTATTACATTAATAGGTATTTCAATATCATTATGTTGAAGTTACTAAAAATAATTGCGGCAAATTTAAATTTTGTTTTGTGCGTACCATCCAAGAGTTTTGATCCCAAATTTAGTTTTTGTCGAATTTATTCCTCTTCTTTATACACACGCACCGTAGAAATTGCTTGAAATTTCGGGTAAAAATATAAGAAATCGCAAACGTCACTATATACAGCTTTTTTATTAAGTATTATTTTCGTAACGAATAAGTTATATTACAATTCGTTTTAAAAATTGTCATCAACTTATTTGTAATAATTATAATGTTTGTTTTTATTTACTATTCAATATACGCATAGAAAAACGCAACACGAACGAGAAGGAAAAAATAACGGGAAAGAAAAACACATTTAACAGTGAACACAAAATTGCCTCCACTAATAATAGTTGTTCATAAAAAAGAACACACTGACCTTTCATCATTTTCATTTCGATATCACGAAATCTCTCGATATCAACTTGTCGTTCTTATGTCGTAATCATAATCTTCGATTCGCTTCATGAATCTCTTTAATAATTTGTTTACCTTTTGATTCGATACTTCTTCCGAAGTAATAACAGTCGGACAGATTGGATTGTAGATAACTCAGATTTTAAGGCATGAATATTAGTATTGTAAAGGGGAAAGACACAACGAACGACTTTTATACGATTTTTATTCTTGAAATGTCTTCATAATTTTTTTGTGTATTCACTATTGTCATGGTAATGCCAAAAACGCTAACCCGACGACCTCTTTGTCTTTTGCATCGCAAGGTTGGATCCCACCTGCAGGCAGTACGTGGTATCCAAAGGGTGACACTGTAATACGCCATCACACATCTCATCCCATTCGGTGATCCGAAAGACAACGAAGTCGTCGGGTGGTTGGCGTTATTGACATTACCATAACAATAGTGAATGCACAAAATAATATATTAAGACATTTAAAGACAATAAAATCATTATGAAGTCGTTCGCAGTGTTTTTTCCCTTTTACAAGTGGTGCCCACCGTGGGGCCACTCAATAAGTGGCGCCCAACGTGGGGCCACTCAATAAGTGGCGCCCAACGTGGAGCCACTCAATAAGTGGCGCCCAACGTGGGGCCACTCAATAAGTGGCGCCCAACGTGGGGCCACTCAATAAGTGGCGCCCAACGTGGGGCCACTCAATACGTGGCGCCCGACGTACAATGCTTTTATTGTATATTTACTACTTGCTAGTCATTTATCACGCGGGGTGTGGCAAAAACGAGGATATTTGGGAGTGGACAAAACATTCCAAATTTGGGGTCTCGGAGGTGGAATACGAGGGGGAGAGTAATACAAAACAGAAGAAAAAAACGATTTCATAATAAGAAGATTCAAGCACTCTCCATCGGGGTCTCGATATTGACTCATAATTATTACTTACTTATTCAATTAAATATACCCTATATGTATATTATTATATTTATATCTTGGTGCATACCCAGTATGCAAATACAAATTATCATAGATTAGTTGTTTTTGTTTTTAATGAATGAAAATTCATAATTTATTCTATACATAAACAATATATATATATAACAGAATCAAGCAAAAAAGGGGGAAACAAACAGTATGAACGGGTGAAAATCATAATAGTAATAATAATAATAATATTATTGTTGCAGTCCTCAAACTTCTTTAAAATACATTCCTTCGAACTATTACGATACAGCTAATTTAATTTAAAAAAAAGTCCATCGTTACCTATCATCACCATCCGTAAAGAATAAAATTAATATTGGAGTGGTTCGATTGTAATTATAATAATAAGAAAGAAAAACAATCATCATATCGGCCCGATCGATTAAAAAAAACAATTAAAAAAAATATAATTTCATTACAAAGAGTTCCATCGTTTAAAGAATGATGTTTCGGTGATATAATAAACAGTGCTGCTCGTCTTGCTATTTACTATGATGTATTATGATGTTTGTCGACTCCACCATATTTTTTTTTTGCAACAAAAAAGAAAGATTTCGGCACCCTCTTCCTCTAGCATTCCATAGCGATTACTTTACCTTGAAATACTAACTCCGTGCTGATTGAAATGTGTCAACAACTTTGCGTGTTGTACGTCGTTTCCTCGCTAGGTGTCGTCGTCGTCGTAGTGCTAGTTGTAGTAGTGCAGTTGTTGTCGTTCGCCGTCGTCTCGGCCGCCGATCTGAACGCGACCGAATAGGGGAAGCGGTTGTGGCATTTCTTTCGGAACTCTTCCACTACCGCGTCACATTTGCCGAACGCACCTCGCTTCAGCGAGTTTAATATATTTGTACAGGTCTAAAATGAATAAAAATCGTATTTGTTGGGTATATTAAATTACGATAATGATAAATATCGAATTTTGATGGTGTGCAAATTTATACAGTGTGTTTCCAAAGGGATTACATCTAGTTGACTATGAACTACTGATCAAAAATTTTACCCCACGTTGGGCGCCACTTGCTAAATGCAAAATCCAGAATCAAGTCATTTGGAAATAGAAGAACGTGAGAGGGTTGAGGGAACGTGAGAGGGTTGAGGGAACGCACGAGCCGCCACTGCCCAAGTCCCTTTTGTACTTATTAACATTAATTTATTTGATAATGTAACAATAATAAAAATTAATTAACCGATCAAAAAAATTGAATAGAAGAATAGCAATTTCTAAAAAGACCTACTAATATAGATTTTTTTTGAAACACACTGTATTTAAAAGTTTTCTTTTCTAATCGGAAAGAAAAAAACCGATTTAACTTACTTCAATATTTACATCTACGAATTTATTGTCTAAGTTGGTAACCAAACTGAGTGCTGTATTTAGGTTTTTCGTATCTATGTGATATAGCATCTTAGCTCCCTCTAGCGTCGCGTCTAGCCGATTCGAATTCATCTCTAAGAATTCCCTATTCATCTGTTCGGCATCCTTGCCCTTGAAGAACGGCGCGATTTCCTGCGTTATAACCTCGGAAATCACCGGATCCCAATTGTCCTTGTTCCGGTTTATCACTTCCGAGAAACGAATCAGACACGAGTGCAGCTTAGGATGGTCCGGATCTAGCTTGTAGGCGCGTTTTATCGATTGTAACATCAATAGATCTTTTCCTAAAACGAATAAGAATCGTTTAGCGATGGGAAACATCAGACGTAGCGATTTTACTTTTCCTATAATATACTTCGAACGCCATCAGGTGGGTTTCCAGTCTATGTTTGGCTAACGCTTGTAAAGGCTGTAGGAATTTGATTGCTTGTTGCAGGGGTTCTTCTACCTATAACAAAAAAAAATATATGCAACGGATTGATGCATTATATAAGATGGGATGCGGGTGTATCTTACTTTTGCTAATTTTTCCGGGATAAGCTCATCCAATTGTGGGGCGTCCGCTTCGATATCGCCCTGCTGTTTCGATTTGTGGTGTTGGTCGCGTTTCACTTGAGCTTGCGCCGCCTGTGCGCTTTCTTGCTCCGCTTTTCTTCTAGCTTTCCTTTGTTTGTTTCTTAGTTTTTTCAATTCCGACGGTGCCAGGTTTTCTTAGAGAAATAAATAAGAAAATATAAAACTATGAAGTTAACAATGTCATAATGAACATGGCAATTTTAAGGCGATGTCCGTTTAGAGCAGGTTTTACGGTATGCGGGTATGTGTTAAACAATAAAAAAAACTTAATTTGTAAGTGAATGAAAAAGAATAATTAGAAGTAACTTGTCATCTGTATTAAATTAAATATTTTTTTTTAATATGAAGATCACTATTTTAAACAGGTGCCCGCTTAGAACAGGTTTTACTGTAGTTATGTATTAAGCAATAGGAAAAACTTGATTTTTAAGAGGATAGAAAAGAAAAATTGATTAGAAGAAACTTGTCATCTCTATTAAAGTAAATATTTTGTTCTGCCATAATGAAGATCACTATTT